>CM050167.1:135868092-136102343 GCA_027410445.1 Discoglossus pictus | reverse complement strand
CCTCCTGTCCACCCTCCACCAAAGGCAGACTTGCCACCCCTGCAGAGACCCAATGCCTTCCCATCCAGAGGAAATCTAACAAATTCCTCTGGATATTGGTGACAAACTCGGGGGTCGGACTCAGACAAATCAGCCGGTGCCAGATCTGAGAAGCCACCAGCTGATTCACCACTAGAGTCCGCCCCCTAAGGGAAAGCATTTTTGCTAGACCCCTCCATCGTCCCAGACGAGAGAGGACACTGCCCTCTAACTCCCTCCAGTTGTCTGGGACGGAAGCGTCCGCAGCGGACAGGTAGACCCCCAGATATTTAATGACATCTGCCTCCCACGTGATGTCACGAAACGTGGGAGGCAAAGAGTCCACCTGTAAATTACCCTCTAAAAGGCCTGTGCATTTGGACCAGTTGATCTGAGCGGAGGAGGCAGCTGAATATACCTCCTGGCACTGTTTTGCCAGCTCAAGATCAACTGGATCCTGGGCCACGAGGAGCACATCGTCAGCATAAGCTGAAAGGACAATCCGCATGTCTGGATCTTTTAGCACCAGCCCTGTGAGCCTTTTCCTCAGTAGGCAGAGGAAAGGCTCAATGGCCAGTGCATATAACTGTCCAGACAAGGGACATCCTTGACGCACCCCTCGTCCAAATACCAAAGGTGCTGTTAGGGACCAATTGATTTTAAGTAAACACTCTGCAGAGGCGTACAGCGTTCTTATAAAGCCCACAAACTGTGGGCCAAAGCCGTACGCTTGCAGAGTGGCTATGAGGTAACCATGGTCCACCCTGTCAAACGCCTTCTCTTGATCTAAAGAGAGAAAGGCGAGTGACAGACCAGTCCTGCGAGAATAATGCAATAGATCCCGGACCAGAAAGATACTATCAAAGATAGTCCGGCCCGGGATCGCATAGGACTGGTCAGGGTGAACCAATTCTGCCAGCACAGACCCAAGTCTAAGCGAGATGGCTTTAGCTACAATCTTGTAGTCCGTGCTGAGCAGAGAGACCGGTCGCCAGTTCTTAATAAGCCGGAGATCCCCCTTTTTGGGCAGCAGGGCAAGTACTGCCCTGCGACAAGACAGGGGCATCTCCCCGGTCTCCAGGGCTTCCCCAAGGACCAGATGGAAATCAGGTCCCAGAGTCTCCCAGAAAAATTGGAAAAACTCTACAGTCAGTCCGTCCAGTCCTGGAGACTTTTCACAGGACATGGCACGGAGGGCTTCAGAGAGCTCTTGAAAAGATAGTGGTATATCAAGCCGCTCTCTTACACCCTCACTGACTGTGGGGAGCCCCTCCCATAGCACCCTGCAGGCGTCTGGAGAAATGGGATCCGGAGAGTAAAGATCTTTATAAAAGTTCCGGGCTCTATCCCGGATACTCTCCGGATCTGTAAGGGGGGCACCGTCTTCATCTAGAAGACAGGTGATGTGCCTACTGTTACCCCCCTTTTTCTCCAGTGAGTAGAAGAGGCGCGAGCCGCGGTCTAGATCTTTGAGAAAACCTAAGCGGCTGCGCACGTATGCCCCCTTGGCCTGGTGTCGTTCCAGGTCACAGAGGACACCCTTCCTCTCTACATACTCGCTCTGCAGGGATTGGTCCCTACAAGTGAACAGCCTCTGCTCCAGATGGAGTACCTCCCCCCGGAGTGACTCCAACTCAGCTTCGCGCTGCCCACTTCGCACCCTTGGTATATTCCTGACACAGAAGTCGCAAATGAACCTTGCCCACGTCCCACCACAGTTTTAACGTGGCAAAGTCCCCCTTGCAACCCCTCCAGTCCGTCCAAAACTCCCGGATCAATGTCACGAGCCCCTGGTCCTTCAACAAAGCATTGTTGAAGTGCCAATAGGCGGCTCGTGGCGCTGTTGGCGTTAGCGCCACTGTCACAGACACACAGTTGTGGTCTGTGAACGGAGCCAGCCTAATGGCACAAGAACCGACTCGTGACATATAGTGACTAGATATATATAGTCTGTCGATCCGGGAGTGGGACACCAGACCGGCTCTCACCCTGACGTAGGTGAAACCGTCTGATGCCCCTGGGTTCTGCTCTCGCCAGATGTCCTCCAGGGAGAAGCGGGCGATGATCTCCCGCAGGGCTGACGCAGAAGGCGGGTACGGCTCTGGACTATTCCGGTCCAGAGCGTCGAGGGTGCAGTTGAAATCACCCCCGAGTACCAAACACTCATCTGCGTCAACCGTCTCCAAAAACTGGGACAGTCTGGCGAGGAACCTCACTCTCTCGAGCCCTCCAGCAGGGGCATATATATTAACTAGGTTAATGATGCTACCCTGCTCTCGGACCCGGAGGTGGATTAGACGGCCTGGGATAACAGCTTTCACAAGCAGCAGCTCTGGCTGAAAAGACTCTGAGAACAGGGTCACCACTCCACATGACGCCGATGTGAAGTGGCTGAAGAAGACCCTGCCTCTCCACTCCAGTTGCCACGAGGCCTCAGCCTCTGGAGTGGTGTGAGTTTCCTGCAGGAAGCTCACAGAGTACCCTCCCTGATATAAATAGGAGAGTACCTGGAACCTGCGGAAACTGTCTTGACAGCCATTGGTATTTAGCGTGCTGATGTGCAAAGCCATTACTGCGTGTCAGGAATTGTGCGTTCCTCAGACCCTTGAGACTGCTGATAGGACACGCACATTTTATAGAATTTCCGGACGCGGAGATGCTCCGCAGTCCCAGAATTCTTGGCCCTAGTGCTGACCACTAGATATTGCTGGAGAGAGTGGAGAATAAACGACATATTCTTCCACCTCTCCAAGGCCAGCCGCACCTTCCTTTTCTTTTGTCCATGAAGGGTGCTCTCAAGGAATAGATCTATTTCCTTGACAGGGATAACCCACCCAGAATCTGATGTTCCTTCTAGTGGGTCACCCCTGGGCTCCTCTTGGCTGAGGGCTTTTACTCCATCCTCCCCGGCTGGAGTCAGTTTCCTCAGCTTTATTCTCAGGGACCCCCTCTTAGATGATACAGAAGGAGTCCCTTTAGCACCCTTCAAGGTAAATAATGGACCCTTGGATTGCTGCTGCACCCCTGTAGCTTCAGGAGTGCATTCAGGGGTAGCTGGCTGGACAGCAGTGGCTGGCATGGCTTCCTTAATGGAAGCCTTGGAGGCTTTATATGCCTCCTCTGCCAGTTCCACCGCTGCTTGCTCAGCTTGGATGGCACCGATGTTAGGGTCAGTGGACGGCTGAGGAGGGTAGACAGGCTCTCCCATGATGTTAACAGGAAAACCTGTTTTATCACCCTCCCCCATTTCCACTTCCCCTTGTGCCACATCCCCCCTGACAGACAAATCCATGGGGTCCTGAATGGGGGTCATGCCTATATTCCCCCCCTCCAGTAGTGACTCGGCCTGGGGCTCTAACAAAGCCCGAGGTACGTCACTAGAGAGTGACACTGGAGGAGGAGACTGACTGGTGCCCTTGAAGCTCAGCACCTCAGGGACACTGACTACCCATTCAGCAGGGGCTTTGTTGGGTCCCCCCTCAAAGGCCAGAGGCAGAACCTGATCTTTCTTGTCTACCCCTGCCTCACTTGGGAGACCCTCTTGCCCCTGCTTTTCCTCCAGACCCTTTTCCACATTAACCCCTATAGGGTCTGGAGAGAGAGATGTGTGGTCTGGCACCGGCTGGCTGAGCTTAATAACCGGGCCAGACAATGTCACCGGATGAGGAGGAGATGTTTTGTTCCTCTTCTTGCTTTTAGAGGGAGGTGCTCCACTATAGAGCACTTCCCACTTATCAGCAACCTCCCTGTTGGTTTTATGCTTCCTCTTCCTGGGGACGTCACTCCTGGAAGAGGAGCTGCCACTAGCTGCCTCCCCTGCAGAGGGCTTATTATCCCTCTGCTTACACTGTGCCCCCACACTAACTGATGTAATTATGGTGGGGGCAGATTGGGACTTGGGAGATGCAGCTGTGACACTGGGAGGACCGGTGACATTCTTGCCCCTTTTTCCCCGTGTCTGCAGTCTTGCTGGAGACCACAGACACAGATGGCTTTTTTGGGGAAGAAGGGGGTTTGGAGGCCGTGGTGGTGGCTTGAGGAACGGCCTCCTTGCCTGAGCTCTGTGGGGGGGCTATGACCCTTGAGGTCCCCGCTGTTATGGGCTCAGCGGGGATGGGTGCCGTACTGACGGAGGTGCCATTTGCTGGGGCTGGGGCATGATGCTTTACATTAGGACAATTCCTACGTGTATGCCCCAACCCCTTGCAATGATAGCACTGCACCTCCGTAGTGCTGTAAAAAATCCTGTAGAGCACCCCCTCAAATGGAACCCCAAAAGACCCCTCTATGTTTTCTGCGCCCTGAGGCAGGCACATTTGTACCTGCCTCTTGAAAGAGAGCACATGACGAAGTGCTCTCTCTCTGCACCCCAGGGGAATTTTTATAAATGGTGTTTTTACTTCCCCTAGGGTTAGCAGGTGGGGGCGCAGGAGGGAGTCTGGTAGGAAGGGGGGCACATTAGAGAGTGTTACTTTTGTGCCCAACCCTTCCAGGGGTTCTATTGGGACATATAATCCCCCCACTGTGATGCCTCTCTGTATAAGAATGTGTGCAGCAGCCAGAGTACGGGTAAAAAAAACTGCTTTCCCGTACATTTTGCTGGCTGCTACTATAACAGAGGGGCTGATGACATTAGCTGCAGCACGCAGATAGATATCAATGCTGTAGACCCCAGACATCTGACATTTAACCCCATGCTTCCTGGTGATCTGCCCCTCAGCCCCAGCGGCGGTATTACTGGGGCCAGCAGAAACCACCTGTGACCAGGTATTAGCCACAGGGGTAGGTCTGCTGGCAGAACCACCAGGAGCTGGGGCTGCCTTATCTGCCTGGGGCCTATGCTGTGCAGTGCTGCAGCTAGGATTTTCAGGGGCCATTATTCCCCCTTTTGACCCCTGAGGCTTCTTAATGGTCTTATCCCTCATGTTTAGACCCTTTTTTTTTTTTAGTTTATTTGTTTTATTTATTTTTATTTTTTGTTTTATGATTTTCTACTGTTTTCTTTTTTTTTTTAAATATAAAAGTGTGAAAAAGAAACAAAAAGACAAAACTAAGGGAGACAAAAACTAAGGGAGAGTGAGAGATGATGTTTGGCAGTGGAAGGGTTAATGGCCTGTTGCAAGGTGTTACTAAATGCAACAACACAGAGAACACAGTGGCTTTTTAACCCCTCTGTGTCTCTGTGTCAGATGTTAAAAAAGCCTTTTAAACAAAACTTCAAATTGTTTTCCCCCCCACTGCCTACAAAGATGTTACTTGTCTTCTCTCCCCCAAAACATAAAACCCAACACCAAACAAACAAAACTTCAACAAAACCTAATAAACTTTTTAAAAGAAAAAAAAGTCAAAGTAACAAAGCTCCAGGAGTGAAGGTGTAGTGCTAAGGGAGGGGTGTGGCAAAGTATCCAGGAGACAGCTCACTCTCCTGGGATAGAGACTTGAGCCTGACTCCCAGAAAACTAAAACTTAAATTAAACTAAGAAAAACACCACAAAAACTCCCAAAAAAAGAACAACACCGTGCACAAAGTGCTTATAAACAGAAAGGTGTTAAAATAAAACTTGTATTTGAGGGACTAAGACCCTAAAAAGCCTTTTGTTTGGAGCTCAAGCATGCACACAACATGCTCTCTTGCACAGTACTTGTAAGCCTGACACACACTATGGGTAGCGGTCAAGCAAATGAACTTTGATTGACGGTTATGCAAATGCACTTAGATTTAAGAAAATAAAAGTTTGGGTTTTTTAAATGTGGACTGTTGGTACCCCAACTAGACTGGATTGGTTGAACTTGGCACAGTACTTGTAAGCAGGACACACACTATGGGTAGCGGCCAAGCAAATGAACTTTGATTGACGGTCAGGCAAATGCACTTAGATTTAAGAAAATAAAAGCTTGGGTTTTTTAAATGTGGACTGTTGGTACCCCAACTAGACTGGATTGGTTGAACTTGGCACAGTACTTGTAAGCAGGACACACACTATGGGTAGCGGTCAAGCAAATGAACTTTGATTGACGGTTATGCAAATGCTCTTAGATTTAAGAAAATAAAAGTTTGGTTTTTTTAAATGTGGACTGTTGGTACCCCAACTAGACTGGATTGCTTGAACTTGGCACAGTACTTGTAAGCAGGACACACACTATGGGTAGCGGCCAAGCAAATGAACTTTGATTGACGGTTATGCAAATGCACTTAGATTTAAGAAAATAAAAGTTTGGGTTTTTTAAAAGTAGACAACTAGTAAACAATATTATATTGTATGCGTTGTGCACACACAGTATAAGCTGTGAGACTGACACACACACTTACAAGCAGGGGCTAGCAGGGAGACAGGCAAATGAAGTTAGATTACACAGAAAAAAAACGAAGAAAAAAAAATGATGTTATAGCCCTAAAAAGGGCTTTTTGGGGTGCTGTGTTTACAGCAGAGATCTGATGAGTCCTTCAGCACTGCACTGGACACTGAATAAACTTGCCTAGCTATGGTTTTCCCTATTGATGCAGTATCACCTACACTCTACCTCCTCTCAGTAAGACTGCAAGTTAGTTCTGATTCCAAAATGGCTGCTGTCCATGAGGTAGAAGGGTGTGGAAGGGAGTGTATGCTGCTGATTGGCTGGAATGTGTCTGCTGACTGTGACATGCAGGGTCAAAGTTTGCTCAATGATAAAGTATTGGGGGCGGGTCGAATCTCACATATGTTCGCTGTTCGCCGCGAACGCGAACATGCTATGTTCGCCGGGAACAATCCGCCGGCGAACTATTCGCGACATCTCTATATATTATATGATGACATCATTTATGACATCATGTCCCGAAATCACATATAATACGCATTACATGTAGCCTGTAATGTCACTTAATGGTAACACAATTGCTAAAATTGTTTTAAATGTATAAACCACAAAATAAGAAAAACATAGGTATTTTAAACTAGTGATAACATGCATAACTGAAAAGAAAATTTCAATCAAAGTATTATACTGTTTTGATTTAGGCAAGGTGTGACACTGTATTAGTCATAGAACAAAAGAAATCAAGTTGATGCAGATGATACAAATGGCTAACTGTGTGAGCCATTAAAAGGTATCATCTGTATCAAACTGTTTGCTGTCCTTTGACTTACATTTCAATTCATACCCTATTTATAAAAAAAAAATTCCATAACCAAGGATAAAAAGTTGAATACATTTTGAGTTGTATCTGATAAAATATAGGAATAATAAAGTGTGTTGTTAACCTTCAACTACAGATCAGTACTTCACTACCATCTCCTCAAGGCTCACAAGACACAACGTGAGTTAGGTTTTGTACGGAAATACAGATGAGACAAATACAGTCTGCTAAATATGAATTTCCTCACCTGTAGTGATGCAGTGTTAAAGATAAATCATGACCTATCGTGGGTTTTGCGAAGAGGGTTTAGAACCACTAATATAAAGTACCGTATATACTTGAGTATAAGCCAAGTTTTTCAGCCCTTTTTTTAAGGCTAAAAAGGGCCCCCTCTGTTTATACTCGAGTCATAGGTGCCTTCGCTTATACTCGGGTCGGCTTATACTCGAGTATATACGTTATATTAGTAATATAAGTGAATACACCATACAAAACACAGTTTTATAGCTATACTAGCGACTTGCTTGTCAAAAAATGAAGGCAATAAAATTGTAAGGGAGGTAATGCTGTTTGCCACAGAGAGTAAGTGTTTTGGTGGTGTGAGATCCTTTGGGGCTCATTGTGAGCCTCGCACTGAGCGCCTTTGGCGCTCATCGTGTGGCTTGCAATGAGCGCCGAAGGTGTATTTTTTTTTATCATAGGCGCTTTTGCGCTTATTGTAAGATCCGCGCTGATCTCCTTTTGGTGCTTATTGCAAGGCTCTCCCCTGGTGTACTTTGTGTCCTATGAGCAGCGTTGGCGCTCCTTGTGAGGCGCACGGTGAAGATCTTTGTGTTTTTTTGCGATACTGTGGTGTTTTCTTTTTTTCTTTTTTTTATCCTAATTAATTAATTAATTAAATCATAAATTAATATACTGTACCTATTTGTAATTAATATAAGCATCAAGGAATGTGCTGAAGAGCTAACAATCTGTTTGATGTTCCTGCAGCATGTAATGTAGGTTTGCAGTGTTGTTGAGCTGAGGTTTAAGTGTCAGCAATGTGTGCAGTGCGTAGTGTAAATAGGCTGCGTGCGTGAGTGGAAGCCATTAGGGTAGCTGGGTACTTCCGCATTGTGTAAGTTAGTGTTGTAAAATGGAGGCGAATGTGTATGTGGTAAGCGGGTGTGGATGATTTAGCGTCCTTGCTACTGGTGTATGTTGTACCTTGTACGGGTTTTTGTAAAACTTGTATTTGCTTGGCGATGTTTTGCGGTTTTAGAGGTGGTGTAGCCTCGTTTTCATTTTTTTCGGCTGCCATTTCTTTCTCTTGCTTAGTGGATTTTCGAGTGTGTAAACTTTTAAATGGGACGTAAATCGAGGTGTAACCTGTCTTGCAGATGTCCTGGGTGTCCCCCCTTGCTGTGGGTAAGGTTTTTATTTTATTTCTGTGTGTATTTTGTGTTTTTTTTTATGTTTTCCACTGTGCACAGGTTATCCGTTAAGTCCCACGGCTCATATTTTTTTCTGTAAGTCCGTATTTAGTCATTTATTATTATTTATTTTTCCAAAGTCCCGCTTCTGTGGGCGTTTGTAACCGCTTGGCAGCCGACGTGGGAGGTGCGCAAGGGTCCACATTTGAGGTCCTAAAGTTGTACAATGTCGTAGGGATGAGCGCCTATGGCGCTCATCTCCACCAGCGCAAGGAGTGCCTTTGGCCTATATTATCAATGGGTTTTGCCAAGCCCGCCTGCTAACAACTACAGTGGATATAAAAAGTCTACACACCCCTGTTAAAATGACAGGTTTCTGTGCTGTAAAAAAAATGAGACAAAGATAAATCATTTCATAACTTTTTCCACCTTTAATGTGACCTATAAACTGTACAACTCAATTGAAAAACAAACTGAAATCTTTTAGGTAGAGGGAAGAAAAAGAAAAAAGAAAAATAATGTGGTTGCATAAGTCTGCACACCCTCTTATAACTGGGGATGTAGCTGTGTTCAGAATTAAGCAATCACATTCAAAATCGTGTTAAATAGGAGTTAGCATACACCTACCATCATTTAAAGTGCCTCTGATTAACCCCAAATAAAGTTCAGCTGCTCTAGTTGGTCTTTCTTGAAATGTTCTTAGTCGCATCCCACAGCAAAAGCCATGGTCCACAGAGAGCTACCAAAGCATCAGAGGGATCTCATTGTTAAAAGGTATCAGTCAGGAGAAGGGTACAAAATAATTTCCAAGGCATTAGATATACCATGGAACACAGTGAAGACAGTCATCATCAAGTGGAGAAAATATGGCACAGCAGTGACATTACCAAGAACTGGAGCTCCCTCCAAAATTGATGAAAAGACAAAAAGAAAACTGGTCTGGGAGGCTACCAAGAGGCCTACAGCAACATTAAAGGAGCTGCAGGAATATCTGGCAAGTACTGGCTGTGTGGTACATGTGACGACAATCTCTCGTATTCTTCATATGTCTGGGCTATGGGGTAGAGTAGCAAGACGAAAGCCTTTTCTTACGAAGATAAACATCCAAGCCAGGCTACATTTTGCAAAAACACATCTGAAGTCTCCCAAAAGCATGTGGGAAAAAGGTGTTATGGTCTGATGAAACCAAGGCTGAACTTTTTGGCCATAATTCCAAAAGATATGTTTGGCACAAAAACAACACTGCACATCACCAAAAGAACACCATACCCACAGCAGGCATAGTGGTGACAGCATCATGCTTTGGGGCTGTTTTTCTTCAGCTGGAACTGGGGCCTTAGTTAAGATAGAGGGAATTATGAACAGTTCCAAATACCAGTCAATATTGGCACAAAACCTTCAGGCTTCTGCTAGAAAGCGGAACATGAAGAGGAACTTCATCTTTCAGCATGAAAACGACCCAAAGCATACATCCAAATCAACAAAGGAATGGCTTCACCAGAAGAAGATTAAAGTTTTGGAATGGCCCAGCCAGAGCCCAGACCTGAATCCGATTGGAAATGTGTGGGGTGATCTGAAGAGGGCTGTGCACAGGAGATGCCCTCGCAATCTGACAGATATTGAGTGTTTTTGCAAAGAAGAGTCGGCAAATCTTGCCAAATCAAAATGTGCCATGCTGATAGACTTATACCCCAAAAGACTGAGTGCTGTAATAAAATCAAAAGGTGCTTCAACAAAGTATTAGTTTAAGGGTGTGCATACTTATGCAACCATATTATTTTATTTTTATATTTTTTCTTCCCTCTACCTAAAAGATTTCAGTTTGTTTTTCAATTGAGTTGTACAGTTTATAGGTCACATTAAAGGTGGAAAAAGTTCTGAAATGATTTATCTTTGTCTCATTTTTTTTACAGCACAGAAACCTGACATTTTAACAGGGGTGTGTAGACTTTTTATATCCACTGTGTATATGTGATTTGATTTGTTTGAAGAATATTAGCTCTTTCTGCACTTTTTATTTAGTATACGTGTATACGACATATATTAATACAAACAAAGTTAATTTAATTGAAAAACATTATGCAATGCTAAGATACAAAAACAGCATTTAGGTAAAATTAAATAAGAGGTGTACCAGATTAAAAAAAATATATAACTTTTTTAGACAAGCAGTTAGGGCCTATATGGTCCCGTTTGGTATTTTCAGGTTTTAAAGGTCCAGTGGGGGCCTATATAGTCCCGCTTGGTGTAATGTGTGTTTTTAAGGTCCGGTTAAGGCCTATATGGTCCCGCTTGGTGTAATGTGGATTTTTAAGGTCCGGTTTAAGCCTATATAGTCCTGCTTGGTATTTTAAGGTTTTAAAGGTCCATTGGGGGCCTATATGGTCCTGCTTAGTTTAATGTGTGTTCTTAAGGTCCAGTTGGAGCCTATATGGTCCCACTTGGTGTAATGTGTGTTCTTAAGGTCCTTTTGAGGCCTATATGGTCCTGCTTGGTATAATGTGGGTTGTTAAAATCTGTCTGGGGCCTATATGGTCCCTGTGAAGATCAGTTTGCCCTTAACTAATATACTGTCATGTTTTAAAGGATCGTTCGAGAAAAGGACAAGTAATTCCAAATCTTGCCCACAAGATGTCACTGCAGGACGTTGGGGTAATTACAGGCTCTTTGTTCTGTTTTGCCGCTCTGATCCTCTGTGGGTGTGGCCCAGTGGTCCACCCCCTCCCCTCCAAGCCAAGCCCTTATATCCATCTGCTCCTTTTCGCTCTAATCAACCAAGTCTGCCCATACCCAACCAGCTGCCGTTGCCTTACTGGATAATCCTGATCGGGAAGGGGATTTTTGGATAGGTCCTCCCACCGAAATGAAAAAACTGTGAGATAGAGTTTGCTGTAAAAAATAAAGTGGTTGTTATTACTTTGAACGACCATTCATTCAACGAATATCGCCTATTTAGTGGGGAGTTCCTGTGGCCAAAGGCAGGGATTGTCTGTAGCTTTTTTTGGGATCTTCACAGTCCCGCTTGGTATTTAAAGGTTTTAAAGGTCCGGTTGGGGCCTATATGAGCCTGCTTGGTGTAATGTGGGTTGTTAAGGACCGGTTGGGGCCTATATGGTAGTGCTTGGTGTAATGTGGGTTTTTAAGGTCCAGTTGGGGCCTATATGGTCCATCTTGGTGTAATGTGGGTTTTTAAGGTCCGGTTGGGGTCTATATGGTCCCGTTTGGTGTAATGTGGGTTTTTAAGGTCCGGTTGAGGCCTATAGAGTCCCGCTTGGTATTTTAAGGTTTTAAAAGTTCGGTTGGGGCCTATATGGTCCTGCTTGGTATAATGTGGGTTGTTAAAATCTGTCTGGGGCCTATATGGTCCCTGTGAAGATCAGTTTGCCCTTAACTAATATACTGTCATGTTTTAAAGGATCGTTCGAGAAAAGGACAAGTAATTCCAAATCTTGCCCACAAGATGTCACTGCAGGACGTTGGGGTAATTACAGGCTCTTTGTTCTGTTTTGCCGCTCTGATCCTCTGTGGGTGTGGCCCAGTGGTCCACCCCCTCCCCTCCAAGCCAAGCCCCCATATCCATCTGCTCCTTTTCGCTCTAATCACCCAAGTCTGCCCATACCCAACCAGCTGCCGTTGCCTTACTGGATAATCCTGATCGGGAAGGGGATTTTTGGATAGGTCCTCCCACCGAAATGAAAAAACTGTGAGATAGAGTTTGCTGTAAAAAATAAAGTGGTTGTTATTACTTTGAACGACCATTTCATTCAACGAATATCGCCTATTTAGTGGGGAGTTCCTGTGGCCAAAGGCAGGGATTGTCTGTAGCTTTTTTTGGGATCTTCACAGTCCCGCTTGGTATTTAAAGGTTTTAAAGGTCCGGTTGGGGCCTATATGAGCCTGCTTGGTGTAATGTGGGTTGTTAAGGACCGGTTGGGGCCTATATGGTAGTGCTTGGTGTAATGTGGGTTTTTAAGGTCCAGTTGGGGCCTATATGGTCCATCTTGGTGTAATGTGGGTTTTTAAGGTCCGGTTGGGGTCTATATGGTCCCGTTTGGTGTAATGTGGGTTTTTAAGGTCCGGTTGAGGCCTATAGAGTCCCGCTTGGTATTTTAAGGTTTTAAAAGTCCGGTTGGGGCCTATATGGTCCCGCTTGGTGTAATGTGGGTTGTTAAGGACCAGTTGGGGCTATATGGTCTTGTTTGGTGTAATGTGGGTTTTTAAGGTCCGGTTGGGGCCAATGTGGGCCCGCTTGTTGTAATGTGGGTTTTTAAGGTCTGGTTGGGGCCTATATGGTCCATCTTGGTGTAATGTGGGTTTTTAAGGTCCGGTTGGGGTCTATATGGTCCCGTTTGGTGTAATGTGGGTTTTTAAGGTTCGGTTGAGGCCTTTTGGAGTCCCGCTTGGTATTTTAAGGTTTTAAAAGTCCAGTTGGGGCCTATATGGTCCCGCTTGGTGTAATGTGGGTTGTTAAGGACCAGTTGGGGCTATATGGTCTTGTTTGGTGTAATGTGGGTTTTTAAGGTCCGGTTGGGGCCAATGTGGGCCCGCTTGTTGTAATGTGGGTTTTTAAGGTCCGGTTGGGGCCTATATGATCCTGCTTGGTGTAATGTGGGTTGTTAAGGACCGGTTGGGGCCTATATGGTCCCACTTGGTGTAATGGGGGTTTTTAAGTTCCGGTTGGGGCCTATATGGTCCCGCTTGGTGTAATGTGGGTTTTTAAGGTTCGGTTGAGTCACATAATTAGTAAAATGATGTCCACCTGTGTGCAATCTAAGTGTCACATGATCTGTCATTACATATACACACCTTTTTTGAAAGGCCCCAGAGGCTGCAACACCTAAGCAAGAGGTGCCACTAACCAAAAACTGCCATGAAGACCAAGAAACTCTCAAAACAGAAAAAGGAACAATGCCAAGAGATGGCCGCCCACCAAAACTTACGGACCGGGCAAGGAGGGCATTAATCAGAGAGACAGCACAGAGACCTAAAGTAACCCTGGAGGAGCTGCAGAGTTCCACAGCAGAGACTGGAGTATCTGTATATAGGACGACAATAAGCCGTACGCTCCATAGAGTTGGGCTTTATGGCAGAGTGGCTAGAAGAAAGCCATTACTTTCTGCAAAAAAACTAAATGGCATGTTTTGTTTGCGAGAAGGCATGTGGGAGACTTCCAAAATGTATGGAGGAAGGTGCTCTGGTCTGATGAGACTAAAATTTTACTTTTTGTCCATCAATTAAAACGCTATGTCTGGAGCAAACCCAACACATCACATTACCCAAAGATCTCCACAGTGAAACATTGTGGTGGCAGAAACATGCTGTGGGGATGTTTTTCAGCAGCTGGGACTGGGAAACTGGTCAGAGTTGATGGAAAGATGGATGGTGCTAAATACAGGGATATTATTGAGCAAAACCTGTACCACTATGTGCGTGATTTGAGGCTAGGATGGAGGTTCACCTTTCAGCAGGACAATGACCCCAAACACACTGCTAAAGCAACACTTGAGTGGTTTAAGGGAAAACATGTAAATGTGTTGGAATGGCCTAGTCAAAGCCCAGACCTCAATCCAATAGAAAATCTGTGGTCAGACTTAAAGATTGCTGTTCACAAGCGCAAACCATCCAACTTGAAGGAGCTGGAGCAGTTTTGCAAGGAGGAATGGGCAAAAATCCCAGTGGTAAGATGTTGCAAGCTCATAGAGACTTAACCAAAGCGACTTGGAGCTGTGATTGCCGCAAAAGGTGGCTCTATAAAGTATTGACTTTCGGGGGGTGACTAGTTATGCACTTTGACTTTTTGTCTTATTTGTTGTCAGCTTCACAATAATAACAAAAAACATCTTCAAAGTTGTGGGCATGTTCTGTAAATTAAATGATGCAAATCCTCAAACAATCCATGTTAATTCCAGGTTGTGAGGCAACAAAACACGAAAAAAGGCACTGTATAATTGCATATAATTACATATACATCTCACTCATCACATGCACATTTTGAAAACAAATAGTGGCCAAATGACTCTGCCACATCACATCAAGTACCAGGGGAACCTTTTAGTATTTGTTGTTCAGTCCTTCAGTCGTGTCGGACCCTCTGTGACCCTATTAACTGCAGAACATTTAGCTAGATCCCTGCCTGTGCTATTCCACAAGGTTTGCAGGGTTGGCCAGACATTTCATTAATAAAAAATATGAAAATGATATGTTTGCCACGAGGATCTACATGGTTATTGTTGCCCCATATAACTTCATTCATAACCATAGGCCTTACAGTGCTATTCTATGTCAGATATCTATGCGTGTGGGCAGGGGTGTAGGAGCCAGAATAATTGTAGGGGTATACAGCTCATTGTATACACCAGCCAGGGTAAAAGCTTATTTATACATACATACAACAACCCCCATCCCCCCCACACACACACACAAGTTAATACATCAATGTGTGTGGTGTGATATGATACTCACTCTGCACTGTTCTTGGCACGCCTGTGCGCACCTGTGCTGGAAGGCCCACTACTGCCGCTTGCTCAATCTACTCCCTCAGGGTCTGCTCCCATCTACAATATGTGATGTTGGCTGGCGGCCCACCCCCAGTGGCACGTTCTGCTCTTGCCTCCTCTACCATCTTCCCCTTCACCCTTAGCCAGCTGTTATCATATCTGTATTTTACAGACCTTCCATCCCTATTTGCAACTCCTAATGCCGCAACAGCTGATGCTACTTCACTCCAGGTATCTGCCTTCTGGCTAGGCCTCACATCTCTCCCACCATGTATGATCCGATAGCGGGCACAGATTTACCACAGGAGGATGTCCATCACCTCTGGGCTATAATTGGGGTCCCTGTACTTTGCCACAGCATCTTGCCCTACCAACTGTGCCTGCGGTTCCTGGCCTCCATGTCCTCTCCCTGGGGCCAGTCCCTCATCCCCCAACCTTCCCCATTGGGAAAAGGCTCAAACCCTCTGCCCCTCCACCTTGTGTCTACATCTGGGGGCACATCTCTCCCCCTGCTGCTCCACCTGACCTCCCCGACCGGGTCCTCCCTCTCTCCATACCTCTAGCTCTCCTCACTCTGCTCACTCTCCTCCTCTCCTCACTCTCCCCCTCCAGTGTTCTCCTCTCTCTCCTCCTCTCCCCTCTCTCCTCAATTTCCTCATCCCCTTCTCTACTTTCCTATGATTTAGGAAATGGAAATAAGAATAAATAAATATAATATATCCGTAGAGGTGTATGTGGTAAAAAAAGAATGTGAGCATTATGTGTAGTATAGTAATTGTATGGGGTGGGCGGGTGTAGGTGAGGGTGAGGGGGGGTGTAGGTGCGGGTATGGGGGGTGTAGATGTGATGTGGCCTACTGCTATGTATAGCTATGTAAATGTATAAAACTTACCAAGCTCAATGCTCAAGACCCACCAATGCCTAGACCTGTGTGTTCAATTGCTCAGCTACAGCAGTCAATGATTTACGGTTTTGGTGCCCTTTAAAAGTACTTCCTGCTGCGTTACGTGCGTTCCCTGGTTTCTATCAGCTGCTAGGCCTGCTTTAAACTACGTGATTACAGGTTTGGATCGTAACGGCTGATCATGGCTCGGCCAGCCCCTTAACAGCTTCTGCGAATAGGGTTTACGGGCTTGCATCTACACCCTGTAACTCGCGGCATGGTCTAATGTAATAGCTCAGTAATGCAGCTGAATTTCAAGCCCGCAGGCTTTGCAGGAGAACTGTAGATGTTATGGGCTTCGTATTTAATGTGGCAGTATGTATGCTTACGGACCTAGTTAACTCATTTACAGCTTTAATGGAAGTCAGATTTCAGGCCTTAGGGTTAACTTGGGCAAGACAGAGGTGATTGGATCTAGACTTCCCCACCAAACAATAGATCTTCTAAAAAGAAATTACTCTTTTTCATGGCCGGAGAAGGACTTAAAATATTTAGGTCTAAATATAACCCCAGGGCTGTCTGTATTGTACAAAGCTATTTATGTACCCCTATACAAGGACCTTATAGCCGACCTAGCAAAATGCAATAAGTTTCAAATTTCAGGGTCCGGACAAATAAACGCCATAAAAATTAACATTTTGCAGAGAATTCTATGTCTGTTTAGATCTCTACCTGCCCCAATACATCTCAAGGATTTAGGAAACTTCCAAAGGCAGATCACGAGATTCATTTGGCAAAACAAGCAACCTAGAATAAACAAATCTCTTATGCATAGAAAAAAAAAGATTGGGGGGGATGGAAGCAGTACTGAAGTACTGAAGCAGTACTTTAAGGCAGCTCAAATTGCCTTTATTCCTCAGCACACTCCAAAGAAATTGAAAACCTTCAAATGAAACCTCACAATTGGGATTCAGTTGTATGGATCCCCTCAAATCCACATGACAGTGCTAAGCTTACGAACTCTTAAGTAGTTGAGCACAGGCCAACTCCAGGAATCACTTGACTTAAAAAATATCACCTTTAACTCCCACCCTTACCCCACCACAGATTCTTGAAGCCATGAGGGACAAATCCAAAACATGGTGGCATGCAAACAAGCTATACAGACTAGACTCATGGCTTTTAGATGGTCAATTACTAACAGGAGTCCAGTTCACAACAAAATATGAACTACCCCAGAGTGAATACTTTAATTACAACAAAGTAAGGAACTTAATAATGTCCATCATACAGAATTGGGGACTCCTTTAAATCTACCTGGCTATCCCGCATTTGCAACATACACTTACTAGGGGTATCCTAGGAACACTATATGCAATCCTAAATCAACATCCAGCAAATCATAAACCTATATTTAGGAGACATTGCGAACAAGACCTGGGAGTTTCATGGGACCCACAAAAATGGGAAAGGTTGTGTACATGTTTATCTAAAGCAGTGGTTCTCAACAATTTGCCAGGGGTCACCTAAAACCACCAGAAATAGTTTTTTTTTGTTCATTCTAATCTGTAAAACTTGTATGGTACAATTTTTTTTCCACTGGTAGTTAGTACTTTCTTACTATAATTGTCATCAGATATATGTTGGCAGACAATTTAATCATAATGATTACAAATGTTTCCTTTTTGTAACTTTACTATTTTTGGGGTTTTTTGTAATTAATCACTACGCTTTAATTATGTTAAATTTGTAAGAATTAAAATACACCCTGCGTATCAAATATTTATATTTCAATTCATAACCGTAACAAAATTACAGAGATGAAGGAGCAACAAAAATAATTTTAATGTTAGGGGTCGCCACAATTTGGGAAATGTTATCAAAGGGTCGCAGCACTAGAAAGATCGAGAACCACTAATCTAGAGGCTCTCTATATTTCAGCTATATGGAAATTGCAACCAGAATACTCCATAGAACATATCTTACCCCTGACAGGCTGCACAAACATTAAGCACAAACTTCCCCCGAATGCTTCAGACAATACAAAAAGGTGGGCACTTTTCTCCATATCTGATGGGACTTCTCTCTAGCTCAGAACATGTGGTCTGGGATCACCAGGTTGGCAACTGAAATTCTTCAAACTACTGTTAATCATAGGCATTTATAATACCTGCATCAATCAAAAAACAAAATAAATGGTTGCAGTTTCACATGCTTGCGGCTAAAACACAGACCCTAAACTTACAGGAAATAGTTAACAGTATAAACAATATACTGATTTATGAAAGAATGACCCACACACTTGCCAACAAATATCTGATCTTCCTGGAGATTTGGTAAAATTGGTTGAGCTTCCCTTATGCTATCTCCATAGCTTAGAAATTCCTTCGGAAGGAAAAAAAACTTTTTAGAAGGGTTGGTGGATCCTTGATTCTGGTGCTGGCTTGAGAAATTGAGAAATTGACTGGCTAACTCCAAAAACGTCAGCTAACTCTACGTATCTCACTCAGAGGTTTTAGTTTTTCCGCTCTTGGTGTTTATGTTCACATTTTTACTACTTGTTATTTCACTATTTCTTTTCCACCAGAATGTGGATGGAGTATCCTAAAAATATAAAGGTATAAGTATGGATTTCTTAATATTTCATCCATCTGCCCGGATTATTAATGTTGAAAGCGGAAATTGATTGAAAAAAAGTCACAACACACTTGTGCTTTAAACATATGTTCTTTAATAATTAAAGCTTAATTGTCTTACAAACGTATCATGACCTGCGTGTCAAACATTGCACATTTGTAACATATGTTTCTACTATATTCGTTTAGCTCATATACATATGTGACAAAAAAAACTATTGAAATCAAAAAGCAAAAAAATTGCTAAATCTTGACCACATGTAATAAGGTATATATTTATTGACATTATCTATTGGACTCCCACTGACAATTATTTTCAGTCAGATGCAAGTTAAATACATGAATAGTGTTGACATTATTTATAATAATAAACTAATAATATATATTATAAACTGTGACATTAATGTATAAGGTTGAAAATGTTACCAGTGAAGAACTTGCAAATCTGAAGGAAGCATTTTACTGATGATGATATTATATGTATAATTCCTCACACAGATATTAATTGTTATTATAATATTTCCCAAGATGTTAAAGGGCCATTTACCTCCAAAAAGTTGCTCTGCAGCATTTTGCAAAGGAGGTTGGTTTTGATACAGAAATACATGTTTTGTCTGTTCCCCCTCGTTTCCTCCCCCTAAAGTAGATGAAGGTGTGTGTGGGACAGCCAATAGCTGTAGCGTAACAGCCGTCCCGCTGTGTGTCTTTGGGAAGTATCAGCCAATCCTATCCTTTGCATGTTATACTGGAAGCCGAGAGTGTAACGAGAGAGAGTGTAACGAGAGAGAGAGACTCCAATGTGCCATTCCTATGCTATTATATGGAGGCACAATTTAAATCTGGAAAAGTCAATCGGAAACAGCTTCCTTCTGATAAGACAATGTTTGAAGCAGTGTCATCTCATGAGTAGCAGTTTTTTTTTTCCTGAGAGAGTGATCACTTGTCTGGCTCACGCTGCTGCAGTCACAGAGGGAACTTCCTACAAAGAGATCCAGCCTCTATGATGTCACAGGCACACACCCCCTGTCACTCAAATGCCCTTTGACTTTAATGCACACACACCCTTACATCCTGATTGGTGGAAATCACTTAGGAGGAGGAACAACACTAGGTCTGTGCTGTGATGCAATGAGGAGGCAGTCTGAGAGATGTAAATAGACCCAAATTCTGACATTTTTTAAGATGAGATATCTTCAACAAAAAGGCATGTATTTCATGTGCCTTCATGAGATCTTTCCACTGGTGTTGCCCAAATTGTGCTGAATTAACTGTCCCTTTAACTGAAATACAGCAACTGATATATATATATATTGTTCTATAAATCATTTTCAACAAAATGTGTGTTGTCTATTTATTGCGGTTCTTAGTTGATGTTTCACTGCCATAATTATGAACCCATTGCTTCAATAAAAAGAATACTGAGGTATCTAAAGGTTTCTATTGTAAGATACTGTTACCATTAAGCACCTTACTACCGTATCACCCTTAATGCCATATGACGATTACTGTTGCTAATAAATAGTTATTGTTGCATTCCATTATAGCAACTGATCTAGTTCCAGTGTCCTTAAGGGCAATTTACCTCACTGTAGGTGCTCTTCATGGTGTGAAAGAGCACAAGATTGTATGTTAAAGGAGCAATTACTTTTTAACTAAGTTTCACATCTTTGTTTACATGCAAGTCTATGCTGCCTCCTGGCTGTTTCATGAGTATTAATAGATTGAACAATATATAGATCATTCATTTTGTTAATATGAGATATCATGCTCAATTAAATGTAATAAAATCATAACACTGATTCATATAGAATGTATTGGCAAATCATAAAAATGTTATGAATAAATTAACACTACATTGTAAACCAATGAAATACATGTTGAATGGTGTGCTTATATATAGTATATAGACAGATTAATAAATATTATTTAGAAAGCATGGTTTAATTTGTAAGCAATTTCTATGGCAACTAAAACCTTTAAATAGAACTGCATAATCAAAGATCATGACCCCAGATGAAATCCAGGAACGAAAGTCAGAGGTACTCAGTCAGATAATTAACTAAACTTAATAGGTTGGTTAGTTCTATGGAAATTCAGAAACGTGCATCGGGTCTTAGTTCTACTGGCGTGTAGTACTCACAGTGTTCATATACAAATAGGAGAAGCTAGAAAATCCCATTGTACTTAAAGTGGAACTGAAAGAAGGAAAGATCTTTACTATTACTTAGAGATATTTACTCTATTGAGCATAAAAGAAGTATAGCCCTAGAATAATAGAGATGTATACTTTGTAAGCAGCATGATCATTTTAGAAATTGCTTTAAGGGACTCAGTCATGTAATTTAATACATTATATAATCTAAAAAAGTATTAGTATATAAAAAATAAAGAATATTTTGCATAGAATGTATGTTTAAAAAATGCAGAGATGTACCTGAAATTTGCTTCTTAAGCTTTATCATATTGAGCATTTCTAGGCAGCCATCTTACTCATTGTGTTGATTGCTTCACCCTGTATGGGCTGTCTAAAGGGGAAAAATTACATAGAAGAGTTGCAACCCTAACAGGTCCTCCATGTCCTGCTTTCACTGTATAACATACACACTGTATAATATATAGAAAGACACTGCTGCAGTGATCTGGTACACTACAGTATATATTTACACTACGATATATATTTACACATATGTATATACCACATACAGAACAAAGGAGGATGAACTGGGAATGTCACATATTAATTCATTTAGTTTGATTTTAAAGACTCTTGCCACTAAATCTGGTCTATCAGAAGCAGTTTGTACAATTAGCAGATTGTGTTTAATCTCTGCCCATTGTGGATTACATGTAAATGTAATAAATAAATCTGGTTTGCCAAATTTAGTTACAATAGCCATGACATCATTGTATCTTCCTCGCATATTGCGAGGAGATCCCTGGAAAGAAGATGGTAAAATGATGGCTTTGCCAGCTAGCAGCTCTTTGGTTGTAGCAACCTCAGTGACATAATCCATTAATCCACAATACTGTTCTACACGTAGTTTATCTTGTTGATATTTGATGAAGTTTAAATTATTTGCCTCAACTTGCAAATATGAATCAATGATCCATTGTTGTGTCAGTTTTCCACCACATAAAATGGGATTGAATCTATTTCGAATGGCAATTTGAGCGACTTTAAATTCAAGCATTGAAATATTGTTTCTCACATGTACTTTTGAATTTGGGTAACTCTGAAGAGTTAATTTGGGTTGCCAACCTGCTTCCCCATGTGGAAAAAATATGGGATATGTCATTGGATCCAAATTGGTACTTATGATAGTTATATTAATGAAAGATTGCTCCTCATTTCTGGGATATATTCTAATATCTCTCTGAAATGGTGGTTCTCCTTCGTCATTTTGAAAGACCATTGCCACCTTGGCAAGTTATAACGACGTTTATCAGTATAGCGATCTCTTTTAAGAACCATATTGACTTTTGGGATTGGTAATTGATGTCTTTCTGCGTGAATTTGTTGTTCCTTTTCTACTTCTGACAATTTTTTCTAAACTTGAGTTTATGGGGTTTGGGCCATTATTTTATCAAGCTCTATAAAAACAATGGGTAAGCATTTTTTATTCTCTGGAAGCTGCATACGTTGGTCAACAGCTTCCATTGTATCTAGGACACATAGTTGAGCACATTTTCTTTGCTCCCCTTCTTCTGGATGTAAATGTGAAGTACGATGGTAAATTTGTCCTTGTACTTTGAAGCAGTAAGGGCCATGTCCTGGCACATTACCAGCTAATGTTGCATCCATAGATGGAAAAGATTTGGCACTATTATACGATCTTATGTTTAATTTGAAATTTTTGTAGCTAGGGGAAGAAGACTCCGTCATAATGCTTTGTAAATATTTTGGGGATTGTTTTTTTTATGGAAGTCTTACCTTGCCTTTTTGACAGCAACTAGCAAACTCGCCATCTCTGGGTCTTTCCTGCTTGAAATGATAAGCCCAACAAAACTGACAGACAATATTCATCATACCACAATGAGGAACCTCTACAGTTAAAGATTTACCTAAAGGACAATTGTGAGACTATCTATCAATCTGACTCTCTAAATCAACATTATAATTCTCATCAGTTTGTTCTGATACATTTTCTAGATGTTTTTGTTTTTTGGTTGCCTTCTTGGGCTTGGGCTTGGATGTTACTTTCTCAGCCACTTGTCTCTCACGTTCTATTTTGCGTCAAATTTTCTTTTCCTCCAGCGTCTGTCAATCTTTCCATCTTTGTACATGTTCTTGTGTTTGACGTCTTTTCTGTTCCTCTTTATTTTCGTTATCCGCCATAGTAATCTGTAAATATAAATAGTACATGATTTGATTTGTATTTTTGTGTTTTTTAAATGCAATGCATTTTATTAAAGGTGCACAGAAAAGATGATACGTCCTTCAATGTTGTATATGTTATTAGAATTTTTTGTGGTATTCTGTTTTGTGTGCACCAGTGTGCCATTGTGTAGTTAGGGTTATAATGTTAGGCTTAGAGGGTTAGTTATATTGCAGTGCGTTTCCACATTGGCATAGACCAAACAGAATATATCCTTCCATTTTGTATGAGAAAGCATTTCTTGTCCTATCCTGTTTGTTGGATGCCACTGCTGTCATTATGGGCTTATGTTTATGGGTTTAGGCTTAAAAGATTAGTTAGACTACAGGGCATTTTTAGATTGGCGCACACCAAACAGGATTGATGCTTCCATTTTGTATGTGTTAACATCATAAATTCTTCCATTTTGTTTATTTGAACAACATTTGCTGTGCTATCCTGTTTGGTGTGCACCACTGTTGGCATTAGGGGTTTAGGTTATGGGGTTAGGCTTAGAGTGTTATTTAGGTTGCAGTAGGTTTTGACATGGTGCACAAGAAAATAGGATAAATATTTTTTTTTGTTTTTTTGTACTTGTTATAATTTGCTGGTTGTGTTGAATTTGTTGTGTAAAATGACAGAGGGTCCCTTGCTGCCAATCTTCCTGCGACTTCAGGCAGTGTCTGGTGGAAATAAGAAATAGAAATGGAAATGTTCAAGAAACTTTTTTTTTTTTACTAACTCCATAGTATTTTTGTTAAGCAATTGTATTTGTGTAGGTTACCTGTTTAGTGTAATTTTTTTTTTCTTTAAATTTCTGCAGAGTTTATAGGCTGTGTTACACCGTGCAGTGCTGCAAATTATTCAGTTACACTCTGGATGGAGAGTCTGTTGGAAATTATAGAAATATTCAAATGTTGAAATGCAGTGTAAGTATTAATGCTAATTTATTTTGCTAAGAGCAGAGATTATTTTTCTAAATGTCCAACATTTTACCCCACAGAAACATTTATCTGTGTTTTAAATCTTTTCTTCTATCTGATTAATGTTGATATTCACAATATATATATTTTCTTTTGGTTGTAATTATTATTTTATAAATTTTAATCATTTATATATGTTTTCTATCTTACTATAGATGAATAATATATTCTAATTCTTTCTGTACATGAATAATGTTATTGTTCTCAATATTCTATTGAATTTTTTTTTTTGATTATTAATTTATTAAGTTATTATTAATTAATTATAGCTAACCTTTTCGCTGTAATTTTTAGGATTAAAAAATAGTGTTCTATCCGCCATTTCGTGCAAGTTATGTGCTTGGTGTATACAAAATGGCATAAATGTTGTATGTGTTACGTGCCTCGCAATGTGTTAGTTGGTTGGTGTAAGTGTTGCAAGTTTGTTGTTGATTTTTACACGTTTGGGTTTAGTTTTTGTGTTTTTCGTCCGCCATTTTTTTTCTTGCTTAGACGGTTTTCGTTAGTTGAAAAAGGCTAAATATGGGTTGAATTAACTTGCAACCTCACTCACAGGCATCCTGATTGTGCCCCTATGCTGTGTGTGAGTTGTTAAGTTAATTTGTGTGATATTTGTGTTTTTTTTTTGTGTTTTTGGAGTGCGCTGTTTGTCCGGTAAATGTGTATTTTTGCATGGTCCGTATTTTTAGCGAAATCCAGACTTTTTGCAGGGTCTGGATTTTGCCAAAGTGTTATGGGTCATATTTTTTTAAGGCGATTTTTTTCAAACACCTATGGGTATCTCAGTGGAAATTGTCAAATGGAGCTTTGTGTTCATCTGTAGTCTCGCGTGTCGTAGGGATGATGCGTATGTGGTGCGGGTTCGTAGGGATGAATGTTTTAACACAATTTTTTCAAAGTCCTATGGGGCTGGCATTGTAAAGTGTATAATTGAGGTTTCTGTTCAAGTGTAGTTCTGCGGTAGGATGATGCATAAGTTGTACAGGGTTGTAGGGATGAGTGCCTTTCAAATTGCTATATAAACTTTGTCTCAATTAATATCACTAACATAGTTGTTGTACTGCAAGTTGATGTCCCGTTGTGGGCCACGCATAGCGAGGCCTGCAACTGCGGGCCTCACAAAGCGAGGGGCGTGATTGTGTCCTGCAACTGCGGCCCCTGCAAAGTGAGGGATGCAGTTGTGGGGGTGAAGGCCCACAGGACTTTGAGACTTCACTGCGACCCTTGCAAAGCCAGGCCCACAGTTGCCGGACGTCAAATGGCTTGCTAATGCTGCAATGAGCGCCCTGCGGCGCTCATCTCCAGGCCAGAGGCCCATAAGTGACAGTGGGTGCAATGAGCCCCTGTATCCCCTCGCCCCCTTGCCCTCCCCTGTCTCATACCCCCTCTTGGTTGCATTTATCTCCCCCTGATGCTCCCTCTGTCCCCCCAGATGCTCCCTCTGTATCCCCTTAGGCACTGCTCCCCCTGCCCTGTGGCGCTCATCTCCAGGCCTGCAAGTGACAGGTGCTGCAATGAGCCCCTGTGTCTTCTTCACCCTCCACCTCCCCTGTGTCTCATACCCCCCTCTCAGTTGCACTTACCTCCACCCTTCCCCCCAGATGCTCCCACTGTCCCCCCAGATTCTCCCCCCCCCCCCTTAAATGCAGTTTCCGTGGTGGTTCTGTGGAGTCCCACCCCTCCCAGCGTGTTCTGTCTGCAGACAGGACAGGGTGGGAGTCCATTTCTCCACTGGACCACCACTACAACTGCAGGTAAGGGGGGATAGAGAGAGCATCTGGGGGAGGAGGCAGAGAGAGCATCTGGGGGACAAAGGGAGCATTTGGGGGCAGGGGGGAGGTAAGGGCAACTGAGGGGGGTGGTATGAGACACAGGGTAAGGCAAGGGGGGAATGAGCAAAAGGGGAGAGAGAAGGGGGGAAGAGGCAAAGAGGAGAGGGGGAGACACAGGGGAGGGGGAAGAGACACAGGGGAAGGGAGAGCGGGGAAAGAGACAAAGGGGAGGGAGAGGGGGGAAAGAGACACTAGGGAAGGGAGGAAGAGCCACAGGGGAGTGGGAAAGGAGACACAGGGGAGGAAGAGGGGGGAAGGAGACACAGGAGAGGCAGAAGGGGGTATGAGACACAGGGGAGGGAGAATGGGGGAAGAGACAGAGGGGAGGGGGTAGAGACACAGGACAGGGGGGAGAGACACGGGAGGGGGAGAGACACAGGGGAGGGGGGAGAGACACAAGGGAAGGGAAAGAGGGGAAAGAGACACAGAGGAGGGAGAGGGAGGAAAGAGACATGAGGGATGGGGTAAGAGACTCAGGGGAGTGTGGAAGGAGACACAGGGGATGCAGAAGGGGGAAAGAATACACAGGGGAGAGCGAGGGGGTTATGAGACACATGGGAGGGAGAAGTGGGGGAAGAGACACAGGGTAAAGTGGGAGTGACAGAGGTGTAGAGACACAAGGGAAGGGAGAGGGGGGAAAATACACAGGGGAGGGAGAGGGGGAAAAGAAACATGAGGGAAGGGGGGAAAAGACTCAGGGGAGTGGGGAAGGAGACACAGGGGAGGGAGAGGGGGAAGGAGACACAAGGGAGGGAGAGGGGGGTATGAGACACAGGGGAGGGCGAGGGGGGTATGAGAATAAGGGGGGATTGAGAAGGTGGGGAAGAGACAAAGAGGAGAGGGGGCACAGGGGAGTGGGAAGAGACACAGGGGAAGGGAGATTGGGGAAAGAGACACAGGGGAGGGAGAGGGGGGAGAAGAGACACAAGGGAAGGGGGAAGAGACACAGGGGAGTGGGAAAGGAGACACAGGGGAGGGAGAATGGGGGAAGAGACATAGGGGAGGAGGGAGAGACACAGGGCAGGGGGGAGAGACAAAGGGTAAGGGGAGAGCCACAGGGGAGGGGAAAGACACAAGGGAAGGGAAAGAAGGGAAAAAGACACAGAGGAGGGAGAGGGGGGAAAGAGACATGAGGGATGGGGTTAAGAGACACAGGGGAGTGTGGAAGGAGACACAGGTGAGGGAGAAGGGGGAAAGGATACACAGGGGAGAGCAAAGGGGTTATGAGACACAGGGGAGGGAGAAATGGGGGATGAGACACAGGGGAAAGTGGGAGAAACACAGGGGAGGGAGGAAGAGACAAATGGGAAGGAAGAGGGGAGAGACACAAGGGAAGGGAGAGAGGGAAAGATACACAGGGGAGGGAGAAGGGGAAAAGAAACATGAGGGAAGAGGGAAGAGACTCAGGGGAGTGGGGAAGGAGACACAGGGGAGGGAGAGGGGGGGAAAGACACAGTGGAGGAAGGGGGAGAGACAGAGGGAAGGGAGAGGAGGGGAGACACAGGGGAGGAAGGGGAAAAGACACAGGGGAGGGAGAGGGGCAAGAGACACAGGGGAGGGAGAGAAGACACAGGGGAGGAAGAGGGGGAGAGCAAAACAATATATAGAACTCCATCATGCCATCATTTTTTTTATTAAACGTTACAAAATACATACAAAATCAATTCATATTCAATATCAAGAAAAATAGGAGATAGAGGAAACATATTAATAAAAACCATACCAACTAAGAATTTTCACCTTCTTTTTTGAATTGTATAGTTATATAATAGTAATAAAAGTTCTCTCCCTTTTTCTCCTTATATTTTTCTATCATTCTTCTTATTTTCGTACAGGATAAAACATACATTAACAATTACATGTACCGCATATACAAACTTTCATTCTTACTCCCAATAGTATATCTATTTGTTCTTCTCTCCTCCTCGTCTCTCTCATCATCATTATCAATCAACAATGAGAATGAGAGAAAGGAAAGGTATGAGCAAGTGAGAAAATTGAAGGATACAAAAGGATTCTACATACTCCTTTACCCATTATCCCTTATAGGTATAACCTTTCTTTTAGCTTTTCTTCGTTACTGCATATATTTCTCCCAGGTATTCCAATTAATTTTATTTTTATCTTTGGAACCATGAGTATAATTAGCCTTCATCAATTCTTTATTATGATTAATTTTATTCAAGACTTCACTCCAGGATGGGATTATAGGCTTTTTCCAGTATTTCACTAATAAATATTTAATAATTAGTAGAATATGTGATATCAATAGGTTATCCTTAGGAAAAGTTTTATCTATCTGTAAATGAAATAGAATTACTTCTGGGGAGCACGGACAGTCAGTATTTAACATTGATGTTAAATGACTACAACAATCTTTCCAGAACTTTTGTATTTTTATACATTCCCACCACATATGGGCTGATGTGCCAATTTGGCCACAGCCTTTCCAACAAAGTGGGGAAGACAAATGCTTAAATTTATTAAATGTGGCCGGAACTAAATACCACTTTTGAGTTATCTTAAAATATATTTCTTTAAGGGAGCTATTTATCGAGGATTTTTTAATTAATCTTAAGGCTCTTATCCAATCGTGGTCTTCACAATTTAACTTAAATTCATTTTCCCATTCCTTTACCTTCTCAGATTTTATATAATTCAGACCTTTTTTCCTTATTTTATTAATCTTAGAGATGAGATGGGTCAGATGACCCTTACTTAGAAGTATCTCTAATTCATATGGTTTGTCTACATTTATCAGCGGATAACCCTTGCTTTTTAGTACTTCTGCCATACCTTTATAATTTAACCAGGATATCTTCTCCATGGAGTATTTCTTCTGGAATTCTATGTATTTTAATAGGGAGCCTTCACCATATAGGTCTATAACATTTTTAAGTCTGGCTTTCTTTAGATGTTCTATAACTTTATTATTACATCCGTTCTCCAGGATGTCAATTGGAGCTGATAAGGACGGAAAGTGGAATAGTCCTAATTTGTCTTTGTTTTTACCCCAGAATTTTAGTAATGATCTTATTCCTTTAGGTAGATTACCCCATTTATCTTTTACATTTTTATATTTTCCTAATAATGATCTAATTGAGGAAGAGCCCACAAGATCTTCTTCTATGTTCATCCAGCATGTGTTCCTATTTTTGATATTCATATTGATTATATGGGATATAGCAGTATTTTCACAGACATCTTTGATGTCTGGTGTTCCAATTCCGCCAAGTTCAAAGTTTTTATTGGCTATTATCCTTTTTACTCTCACTTTTAAATAAATAAAACTATCTAATATTTTCTGAATGTTTTTAATAATATAAGTTGGTACTTTTTCCGGAATACATCTGAATAAGTATGTTAGTTTAGGAATTATACTCATTTTAACAATAGATATTCGACCTGACCATGAAAGTCTTATATTTCGCCACTCATAGAGTAATAGTCTGATTTCTTTTATTAAATCTGGTATATTATCTTCTATTATTTTATCATTATGAAACTTAAATCTTATACCTAGATGTGTTATACTTCTTTGATACCAATTGATGCCATCATTTTTGACGGGAAAGTCGCTAGTCATGTATATAATAGTCCATCCAGCTAAATTAACACGTATATAAGACTATTATAATGGTTCAAATTACAATGATATGAATCTACCTACTCCACACTAATATCACAGACCTCGGTAACAATCTTATATTTCTGTCACAATAACGTTAGTATGTGATAATGAAACTCATATATATATATACATTCTATGGATAATTCAATAGTATACAACTATTAGTAATCATAGCTTCGTCCCAAAGATATACATATCTCCGTTAGACGCCACTGAGGGTTCGATACTGTCTCAGCAAACCACTGACGTCATCTGTGTGGGACTCCCAATAGTTGATGTGTGTGTTTCGCTGGAATGCTTCCTTCAAGACTTATGTGACTGCTTCTTTGCCAGCCTTTTATTGTGAGCATCATTTCCAGGTCTCATCAGTTTATCACCAATAGTCCTGCTTAAATCACCATTTTATACTCATTTGCGTTTATTTATCTAAATTAAATACTATAATTTCTTTCTTTCTTTCATTCATTCTTTCTTTCTTTTTCTTCTATCTTTATAGTAGAAGTCAACATGTAACAATATTGCAGATTTTTATCTTCTTTTATTTATTCTCATATTACCACAAAAACATAATCTGTAAAAAAAAAATATATATAGGTGATGTATATTGAAACAGTACTAGAAAAACCATATAGATTGAAACAAACTATATGTATGATAATATTTAGACAACCAATCATATTACGACCTAATTGTTACCTAATTCTCGCTGATACCAGTATTTTCTAATTATACAATAGTTTCTCAACATGCATAATTTCATTTCAATAATTGAGGTTAAAAAATTAAGTTCTACCAATGGAATCGTACAAAGATACATATTCATTATATCAATGTATATGGCTATTATGAATACCCCAAAAAACAATATAGATATAATAACAATTTCTAATTTTACATATTAGGCAGCTGCATAGCAGCAGCAAACAGATTAGTATTTCTCTCTCTCTATAACCAGTAACTAGCAGGCAAGAAAACATTATAAAGTATTTAACCTCTAACTGAAAACTTATGTCAGATTCCAAAAACTAGAAATCTACTGTACATAAAACTAGGGGTTTAACTAGCAGAAGTTAAAGTTAAACTTTCGTCTTGTGTCTTCCTAATTCTTGGCTCTAAGCAGTAGGTAGCAAATCAGTCAGCGTCTAGCACATTCCTGATTATCCACTTTGCTTTAGCAAGATACGTTAAATTTAGTCAGATCTTGTGGTATGTGGGGGATCAGAAATAAGTTGAGAGTCCCCCTTGCGAGGAGAGCTACAATTACTCTGTCCTTCACGGCCAGTAGTAACATCTCTGGGACCTCTAGTTGGCAAAGACTGCTTGTTCTGAGATTGTGGTGTAACCAAAGTCCATTGTCTCTTAGGAATGGGCGGGGGAGGTGGGTCCTGCCCTCCTACCATTGTTTCTGTGCCCTGATAGTTAAAAGTGAGGGCAAAGGGGACGTTCCATCAATATTGGATTTTGTGTTTCTGGAGAATAGCCAGAGCAGGTTTCATCGACCTTCGTCTGTCCAACATGTTGGGAGGCAGATCAGCTTAGAGTTGTAGGTTAAAGTTGTCAGGGCCCTTGATTGTCTGAAGCTTTCTGGTCCCTGAAAGCAGGAGGTCCCTGCATTGCTGTCTCAGAAATCTCACAAAGACATCCTTAGTAACCTCAGAACTTCTTGTACCTCCAAGAGCTCTGTGGGCCCGTTCAACTTCAAGCATACTTTCCACTTGGTCTGGAAGAATAGCAGCAAAAGTCTCTTTCAAATACATCATTAAGTCTTGGACGACTTTCGGTATGCCACGGATCCTGACATTGTGGTGGCAAGACCGATTTTTCAAGTCTTTAATCTTGTCTGCTACTCCATGATGTAAAAAGTGTTTTGGTCGATTGAGGACCTGTCAGTTTCTTGGGCCTCTGCCAGCTGATCTGTCGTCTCCTCCAGCAATTGGGTTTGTTGCTCCAATTCCTTCAAGTCCTTCCTTTGCGGTTCTATCGCCTTAGCTAGGAGTTGTTCAATCGTGGCCACTGATCTGTCCGAAAGCTTGATATGTTGATGAGATCCTTTGGGGTTGTCTACTTGGTCTGAAGAGTCTGAGTGATCAGAGGCAGAGTCTATCTGAGACGTGGGCCTGGCAGCCTTGGGCGGGAAATGCTCCTGAATGCCCTTCGCCGAGGGACCTCGCTTGCCTTTCCTCATGATTGGAATTGGAGACTTTCTTGGTCCACAAGACCATCAAAACCTCACTTGAATTTTTTTTCTGAAAAGCAGTCCTAGATAATTTATGAACAGTAATACTTTGACTAGACTTGCATGAGAAAACAGTTGCGTTTATCAAAGGGAAGACTATTAGCGTGGGCCCCATTGAGAAATATTTTTGCATCATTTGATTTAAAGTCTTTTGAGTGGCAAAAAAGGTTGATGTGCCTGTGTGTGAAACACGTTTTTTAGAAGTAATAGAAGACAGGCTCTTCATAGCCTTTTAGCTTGTAGCCAAAGTATTTGTGGTTTGCAGTTAAAGTGGTAATTGAGCAAAGAACAAGTTTACTTAGCAGCTCTGCATGGAATAGGCTAGGGTAACCCCAGTGGGCCAAAGTTTTTAATCTGTAAAATATCAGTTGTAATTATTTTGAATGACCAAACAGTGGCAGAGTGAAGCAAGGTTGTCAGATATTATACACCGGTTATTTGGCCACTGCTAGTAGCAGGTTTAGTAAGTCTTTGTCACTCTGATGGTTTAATTATATGCTACCTAAATCAAATGGTAATAGTTGTGTTAAATTCAGTCCATAAGTTAAGATCTTTTATAGTGGCTCAATAATCTCGGCTCCTATTATTGTACTTTTCCTGAATGGCCTCTAGGTGGCAGCGTGGATATAGCTATTCAAGTTACACAGCACAGACCATGTATCTGTAAATTTGGGCAAATCAGGCAGGTCTTTTCCCCTTTATTTTCTCTCTTGCTCTCCCCACTTTTTCTCCTTCTCCAATCTCTTTGTGTAAAAATGTCTCAGTGTCTGGGAGGGTTAAATTTACAATTGCATAACAGTACTTGTTCCAGTCTTGTAGATTTAGATAGAGAGCTGTATGAAAGAGGTTGTATTCCTAAGGCTCAGTGTTGCCCAGAATTAATAGAGATAATCCCCAAATTGTCTCACAGGGTTGCAACAGAGAATAGAAAAGTGAGGTAAGGGATTCCAGAACTTATCTTGGTGTCACAGTTTACAAGGAGAACTCCCCTGTCTATGAGTGCAAGTAGGCACTTCTGGTATAAAATGTGGGCAGTCCTGTTCCTGGGCTTTTATGCTCTAAAGGTCTGTTTTTGAATGAGGGATATGTCCCAGTGTTCTGTATATGTGGCACAATTTTGGACCTGGGAGCAAGCAATCTAGTGTCTAGGGCCGTCCTGCCCCACCCTTGGTGCATTACAAGATGGCTGCTCAGTTTTCATGGGCTTACCGCCTCCTACCTTATGTGGCTGCCTCAGACTAGTAGAGCTCAGTGTGGTCTCCTTCTGGGTACAGCCACCGCCAGGTATCTCTTTGATCCTCCTCATCCAGGAGCTAGGTTGGAGCTCTGTGTAGGCCTCTCCCCAAGATGTCTGCCACGGCTTTGCAGGCCCTCTGCCCTGTCACCTTCCCTGTAGTCTCTGGTCGTCAGGGTCTCCCGTGCTCTCCGGCGGAACCCGCAGCCGCCGGGCACTCGATCAGTCCTCTCTCTGACTGGATGCTGCACGAATCCCTTGCAGCATGGGCACCACCAAGACGGGCCACAGGCCTCTGGCCTCCTTCTCCGGAGCAAGGTAGGAACTATAAACGAGGGTCCTTGGAGCAAGTAGATGTATTGCGGGGATCTTACCCCTTTGGGACACTTTGTGGGGCGCGATTCTGCGAAAATCCCAGTATTGTCACAGAGCCCACTCCACATACGTCTGTCGGTTCGGTTCGGCCGTCTGTCGGTTCGGCCGTTAAAGACGTAATTTGCGAGGCGCACAGTGCATGTTCGGTTTCAGTCGTAAGTCGTACAGGTCGCCTGCTCGCCTTGCAGTGCAATGAGCACCTTTGTCGCTCATTGCAGGCTAAGTCCCGCATGCTGCAACTGCTCGCAACGTGACAAATGTCCTTGTACTGAACAACTATATATATATGTGACTAGCTACTTGCCCATCAAAAATGACGGGATTAAAATTGTAAGGCTGGCAATGCTGTTTGCCACAGAATGTGGGGGTTTTGCTCCTATAAGCACCTTCGGCACTCATCGCGACCCCCAAGCTGAGCGCCTTCTGAGCTCTTTGCGAGCCTCTCTCCTGTGTACTTCAAGTTTCCTGCTTTGCACTGGTCACCTTCGGCGCTCATCGTGAGCCCCAAGCTAAGCGCCTCTGGCGCTCATTGCATGCCTCTCCCTCTCGCAGTGCTCATCGTGAGTCCTGCGATGAGCACCTTCAGTGCTCCTCTCGTGTTTTGCAATGAGGAGGGGGGTTGAGGATGAGGAGGGGGGGTTTCCTCGCTTAGGCAATTTTCGAGTGTCCCGCGTCTCATATTTTTTTTCTAAGTCCCGCGTTTGTGATCCGCGGGCACGCCAAGACGATCCGCGTTTAGGAAGTGTTTTTCGGCTAAGTCCCACGCTTTGTAGTGGCTTAATGGCTCGCCTCACCAGCTATGTGCTATGTATTAATGGCTCGCTTCGCGAGGCTCGCAGCGAAAAGCGCCTTTGGCGCTCATCGGCTAAGTCCTAAGTGTTAACGGCTCACCTCGCTTCGCGAGGCTCGCAATCGATAAGCACCTGTGGCGCTCATCGCCTAACTCGTACGCACTAAGCAAAGCGTGACGACGTCTCGCAGTTTGACAAATATTATATGTGATATATTTTTACAGATCATGTTTTCGTGGCAATGTAAAAATACATAAAAGAGGATAAAATCAGCAAGATTGTTACATGTTGACTTATACTATAAAGATAGAATAAAAATAAATTATATAGATGCTGTTGCATAGTATTTAATTTAGGCAAATAAATGGTGATTTAAGCAGGACTTTATTGGTGATAAACTGGTGAGACCCGGAAATAGCAATTCAACAAAAAGTTAATGTATGAAGTTGTCCATGATGCTTGCAATAAAAGTCTGGCAAAGAAGCAGTTACATAAGTCCTGAAGGAAGCGTTCCAGCGAAACACACACATCGACTATTGGGAGTCACACACAGATGATGTCAATGGTGTGTTGAGGCAGCATCGAGCCCTCAGCGGAGTCTAATGGAGATATGTATATATGTGAGACTAATCTATGATTACTAATAGTTGTATACTATTGAATTATCCACAGAATTTATATGTATATGAGTTTTATTATCACATAGTTACATAGTTACATAGTAATTGTGGTTGAGAAAAGACATTCAGTCCATCAAGTTCAACTTTTTAAGATCTCCTCTGATCTGCAATATGCAGATTAGTTGTTAATTAACATACTAACATTATTATGAGAGAACTATAAGATTGTTACTGAGGTCTGTGATATTAGTGTGGAGTAGGTAGATTCATATCATTGTTATTTGAACCATTATATTAGTCTTCTATATTTGTTAATTTAGCTGGATAGATTGTTATATACATTTTATTAATTGAAACAAAAATTTAGCAATTTGAAATACGAATGTTATGGATGGTCTCATTTGAGTATATAAATTATTATGAAAGGCAATAGCTGATTTACTCTATACATTCCAAAATGTTTATTGAGATATCACATATATAGTTGTGAGCGTACGGGCCGTTGCTCACGCTTGCGGGCTCGCAAAGCGAGCCCGCCGCCCTCGCAAAGCGAGGGCCGCTGCTCGCGCAGCGAGCCGCGACCCTCGCGTAGCGAGGGCTGCGGGCAAGGGCCTCAGTTGCTGGGATGAAGGCGCTCCATCCCAGCAACTGAGGCCCTTGCCCGCAGCGTACGGCCCGTTGCTCATGATTGCGGGCTCGCATAGCGAGGGCTGCGTGCAAGGGCCTCCTCCCCACAATGCCCCGCGCAGGGCCGCCCAGTTCCGGTTCCGCTTTAGATCCCCCAGTCTTGGCTCTAGATTCCTCTCCTCACCCCCTGCACAGTGTGAGTTGTTGCCCTCCCGGTCAGTGCTCCTCCTGTGCTGCTCTTCCTCTCCTCAGCCCCCCGCGATGCTCCTTCTTCTCTCCCCCCTGTGCTGCTCTTCCTCTCCTCAGCCCCCCGCAATGCTCCTTCTTCTCCCCCCTGTGCTGCTCTTCCTCTCCTCAGCCCCCCGCGATGCTCCTTCTTCTCTCCCCCCTGTTCTGCTCTTCCTCTCCTCAGCCCCCCGCGATGCTCCTTCTTCCCACCCCCCTGTGCTGCTCTTCCTCTCCTCAGCCCCCCGCGATGCTCCTTCTTCTCTCCCCCCTGTGCTGCTCTTCCTCTCCTCAGCCCCCCGCGATGCTCCTTCTTCTCTCCCCCCTGTGCTGCTCTTCCTCTCCTCAGCCCCCCGCGATGCTCCTTCTTCTCCCCCCTGTGCTGCTCTTCCTCTCCTCAGCCCCCCGCGATGCTCCTTCTTCTCTCCCCCCTGTGCTGCTCTTCCTCTCCTCAGCCCCCCGCGATGCTCCTTCTTCCCACCCCCCTGTGCTGCTCTTCCTCTCCTCAGCCCCCCGCGATGCTCCTTCTTCTCTCCCCCCTGTGCTGCTCTTCCTCTCCTCAGCCCCCCGCGATGCTCCTTCTTCTCTCCCCCCTGTGCTGCTCTTCCTCTCCTCAGCCCCCCGCGATGCTCCTTCTTCTCTCCCCCCTGTGCTGCTCTTCCTCTCCTTAGCCCCCCGCGATGCTCCTTCTTCTCTCCCCCCTGTGCTGCTCTTCCTCTCCTCAGCCCCCCGCGATGCTCCTTCTTCTCTCCCCCCTGTGCTGCTCTTCCTCTCCTCAGCCCCCCGCGATGCTCCTTCTTCTCTCCCCCTGTGCTGCTCTTCCTCTCCTCAGCCCCCCGTGATTCTCCTTCTTCTCTCCCCCCTGTGCGGCTCTCTCCTGCGGTCCGGACTCTGCACTGAGCCCAAGATCTGAGCCGGGACAGAGGCACAGCCAGGAAACAGCGCTCCCGGGGGCGGACAGGGGAACTGCACCCACAGGGTCACCTGCAGTCAGTGCTTGCTTTGCAGTGAGAGTGTGTTCTCTGCAGTCTGTGTGTGTGCTGTGCAGTCAGTGTGTGTGCTTTGCAGTGTGTGTTTCTGTGTCTGCTCTGCATTCAGTGTGTTTATGTGCTCTGCAGTGTGTGTGTGTGTTCTGCATTAATTCTGTGTTTATGTGTGTATTCTGCACTGTTTGTGTGTGTGCTCTGCAGTCATTGTGTTTGTGTGTGTTATGCAGTCTATGTGTGCTCTGCATTCACTGTGTGTTTGTGTGTGTGCTTTGCAGTCATTGTGTGTGTGTTATGCAGTGTGTGTGTGCACTGCAGTGTGTATTTGAATCTGAGATCTGCAGTCAGTGTGTGCTCTGCAGCAGGTCTGTGAGTGTGTGCTCTGCAGCATGTCTGTGAGTCTATGCTCTGCAGTAAGTGTGTGCTCTGCAGCAGGTCTGTGAGTATGTGATCTGCAGTAAGTGTGTGCTCTGCAGCAGGTCTGTGAGTGTGCTCTGCAGTAAGTGTGTGCTCTGCGAGTGTGTGCTCTGCAGTAAGTGTGTGCTCTGCAGCAGGTCTGTGAGTGTGTGATGTGCAGTAAGTGTGTGCTCTGCAGCAGGTCTGTGAGTGTGTGCTCTGCAGTCAGTGTGTTCTCTGCAGCAGGTCTGTGAGTGTGTGCTCTGCAGTAAGTGTGTGCTCTGCAAATGTGTGCTCTGCAGTAAGTGTGTGCACTGCAGCAGGTCTGTGAGTGTGTGCTCTTCAGTCAGTGTCTTCTCTGCAGTAGTGTGAGTGGGTGCTCTATCACATATATAGTTGTGAGCGTACGGGACGTTGCTCACGCTTGCGGACTCGCATAGCGAGCCCGCGGCTCTCACGTAGCGAGTGCTGCGCGCAAGGGCCTCAGTTGCTGGGATGGAGCGCCTCGGCGCTCCATCCCAGCAACTGAGGCCCTTGCCCACAGCGTACGGCCAGTTTAGACACTAAAAAATTATCTAAGCGAGAGAAAAAATGCCCGCGAACAAACGAAAACGAGGCTACAGCAGTCTAAACACGCAAAACGCCACAAGAAACACGCAAAACACCACAAAACACCTACGGATATTCCGCTACAGATGCATACCACACATTAGCCGCCATTTTATAACAATGCGGAAGTACACAACTACGCTAACGGTTTTGTCTCGCGCAAGCACACTATTACACTGCACACATTCAGGACGCTTACACAGCAGCTCCACAGCACTAATGCTCCAGTAACATCAAAATAGATGGCAGGTCTTCAACACAATGCTTTAAAATAGGTAAAGTATATTAATTTATTAATCTATTAGTTATTTTATTATTATACACCAAATAGCATTAGCTCACTAACAATTTCATTGCCGTCATTTTTTGACGGGCAATTCGCTAGTCACATATATAGTTGTGAGCAATACGGTTGTTGCTAACGCTTGCCGCAGTTGCTGGCAAGGAGCTCCTTGCGCTGGTGGAGATGAGCCAATACTGATTGGCACACACTATTTCATACAAGGATATCCCTGGGGCACTTAGCACTTTAGATTTTAGATGAGGGTAAGGTTAGTATAGTTTAGTTTTTTCTTTATAGTTCAAGGGGGAAAATGGTGGATCCCCAGTTCTACCACTATAACAAGGGTAGTTTATGTAGGCAGGTGAGAGCAAATATTATATCATAAAGTACAAAAGGATTTGGATAAGAGAGAGCAAGGGATTATACGTACTAAAAGAACTAATCTTAATCGAGATATCAGTGACTTTGAGAAGGACTGGACACACAGGGATAATAGACGGAGACCCAGACTAAGGTCAAGCTATGGGAATAGGTGGCAAATTACTCCAACAGAAGCAGATACGTCATGAACGGAGGAAGAAACTGTAAGAGAGAGTAAACATTTTCAAGAAAGACAAGGCTCAAGTGATTTTTGAGATCAGTGTCGATTGAGAACATCGAGAGAATGAAATCGATACTTATGATATATGAAAAGAAGAAAGACCGGTGAACCTTCGAGATTGAGAAAAGTGGGGATACAGGGAGAACGAAATACCCAGGAGAAGGAACAGGCAAGGGAAGAATCGATAGTGATAACAGATGAATTGACTGTTATCAACTTATCCCAAAGATGTCTCACTGAAGCTCAATTGAGTCTACTAAAAAAAGGTCTTTCATTCTCCCCAGTCCATCTTTTAATTCTTTTGAAGTAATAAAAGACCTACATCTTTTCTCAAGAAAATTATTGATTAAGAGATTTTTTCATAGATCTGAGAATGAGACATCTACTGTACAATATGATGACGTTGGTGACAATATGTCCACTGATATTGATTCAATTGGAAATTATGATAATTTGGATACTGAAAGAGACATAGTCTCTAGTCAAACAGTGCAAGAAGAATGGACAAAATGGACAAAGCTGTGCAGCAATAGATGTATATATCAAACAAATTACTAAGGATTTGGAAAGATTATAACCTGACGAAGTGGGACGTGGGAAGATTTGATCATTAAGCCTTCGGATAAAGGAGGCAATATTGTTCTTTGGCCTGTATCAATGTATCAAGAAGAAGCCCACAAACGATGAATTGACAAAATGTTTTATAAGATATTGAGTGGAAACCGCACTGTGAGGAATTGACTCTGCTGGGTTTTGAACCCTGGTCCCCAGGATGCTATACCTCTTCCCTACCACTGCGCCAGCCTGCCTTTTGTGAATTCCATTACGACCTTATAAGCTTGACTCTGCTAGCAATTTTATCAGTACCTAAGTCTCTTCAGCTGTGTCTGGTCAGGTGTCTGGTCCTTGGCCTATATAAGGCACTTCCTGTCAAATGTACCTTGCCAGATTATTGTTGGTTCCTGATCCCTTCAATAAAAGCTTGTTCCTGTTTAACCTACAAGTTGCTGAACCGGATTATTGCTGACCTTTGCTACTGGTCTCCACAACTTTGTGATTCCTATATCATTACAGAATAATCTGGCCCTTTCATGGAGACCGCCGGGACAGATTCTGCATTGGCCCAGCAGGTTGCTTTTACTGCAAGAACTGTGCAGACCCAGGCACAGACCATCCAAGTGCTGCAGGACCAGGTAGCTGAACTGCAAAATAAATTTCAGTCAATGCACAGTGAGTACACCAGCTACAGGGCACGTGATGTTTCAGCTGCTACTGTTACACCTGCACAAGATGCCCGCTTGCCCCTGCCAGAAAAGTTTGGAGGAGATCGCAAAAAATGAAGGGGTTTCCTAAATCAATGCCGTTTGCACTTCATGATGTTACCTCACCAATTTCCATCTGAAAGAGAAAAGGTGGGATTTATTTTTTCACTATTCAAAGATGAAGCCCTGGCTTGGGGCTCCCCTCTTCTGGAACAGGACAGTCCAGTCTTGGGTAATCTAAATGACTTTCTTGAGGCCATGTGCCTAGTTTTTGATGACCCCAATCGATGTGCTACAGCAGAAGCCACTCTACTTCATTTGCATCAAGGGAGGCGCTCCGTGGCTGAATATGCTGCTGAATTCAGACAGTGGGTTGCTGATACTACCTGGAACCAATCAGCTCAGAGATTCCACTTCAGAAAAGGTCTCTCAGAAGCTATAAAAGATGAGCTAGCTCGTGTTGATCTTCCTGCTGACTTTGATGCATTCGTGCGTTTGGCTATCCGTATCGATCAGAGACTTTCTGAAAGAAGACTGGAAAGACAGGGCTCTTTTAGACCAAGTACTACTCCTATTTCCTATTCAAGAATTTCTACTCCAACCCCACAAACACCTTCAGACTCTGAGCCTGAGGCTATGCAGGTAAATCTAATAAGAGGGCCATTATCCAATGAAGAAAAACAGTGGCGACGCACTCACAATTTATGCCTGTATTGTGGTAGTGCAGGGCACTATGCCATCAATTGCCCTAGCAAATCCAAAAGAACAATAGCTATGGCTGCTGAGGGTGCACAGATTCGACACCAATCCCAGATTGCAGATCAACTGGATTCTGTCACACAACCCTTGTTTTCTCTGGTTCATGGTGAAGAGGGTATGTTGACTCAACATCCTCATTTTGTGGTGCCTATCACGTTGCAATGTGGTGATCGTAAAATTTCAACTACAGCTATGATAGATTCTGGAGCAGGCGGAAACTTTATGGACATTAAATTTGCAGCAGGAAATGGAATTCAGTCTATCCCTAATTCTTCACCTGTGTTAATGGAGACAGTGGACGGTTCTCCACTTACGTCGGGCCCGGTTACACATGAGACTGTGCCCTTAAAGTTGACTCTGGAAGTGAATCACCATGAGACTATATCTTTCCACCTAATTTCCTCAACACAGTTTCCAGTGATTTTGGGGGTACCTTGGCTTGCTCTGCATAACCCACAGATTGATTGGAAGATCAGAACTTTGTCCTTTCCTTCAGAACACTGCTTAATGAATTGTCAACCCACTAAGGTAACACCTGTTGCCACAACAATTAATGAAATGATTGCTACAAACTTGACTAAGCTTCCTCTACAATATCAGGATTTTGCAGATGTCTGTGATAAGAAGAATGCTGATCAGCTTCCACCCCACAGGCCTTATGATTGCCCAATAGAGCTGTTGCCTGGGGCTGCTATCCCATTTGGCCGTATATATTCCCTTTCTGAGCCTGAATTGAAAGCTCTTCGTGAATACATACAAGAAAATCTTGCCAAAGGTTTTATTCAACCATCTACTTCCCCAGCAGGAGCTCCTATATTCTTTGTAGAGAAGAAAAATGGCAGCCTACGGCCATGCGTTGACTACAGGGACATTAATAACATCACTGTTAAAAAACGCTACCCCTTGCCTCTCATTCCTGAACTTTTGGAGATACTTCGCTCAGCTAAAATATTTACAAAGCTTGATCTTCGGGGGGCATATAATCTGGTTCGCATAAGACCAAATGATGAATGGAAAACAGCTTTCAGAACCAGGTACGGGCATTACGCATATCTAGTAATGCCATTTGGGCTTTGTAATGCCCCTGCAACTTTCCAGCATCTTATCAATGATGTACTACGAGATCTCCTGGATCAGTTTGTTGTGGCATATTTGGATGATATCCTAATATTCTCTGATAATCTTGAAAACCACAGAAAACAGGTCCGTATAGTTCTGGAGCGCCTTCGTACCCACCACCTATACATTAAACTAGAAAAATGTGAGTTTGAACAAACAGAAATTCAATTCCTGGGGTATGTCATAACTCCTAAAGGTTTAACTATGGACGCAAGTAAAATTAAAGCTGTGCTGGACTGGCCCATTCCCAAGAATGAAAAAGATGTCCAGAGATTTGTGGGGTTTGCCAATTTTTACAGGCGTTTCATTAAGAATTTCTCTGCCGTTATTACACCGATCACTGAACTCACACGTAAGGGGACTCCTTTTCAGTGGTCCGATAAGGCTGATACCGCATTTTCCCGATTAAAGACTCTGTTTACATCTGCCCCCGTCCTGGTACATCCTCAGCCAGAATTACCATTTATTGTGGAAGTTGATGCTTCTGATTCAGCTGTTGGTGCTATACTGTCTCAAAGGACTGGACCTAAGATGCTGTTACATCCGTGTGCCTTCTATTCCCGCCAGATGGTGCCAGCAGAAAGAAATTATGACATAGAGAATAAAGAACTATTGGCTATAAAAGCTGCCTTCACCGAATGGAGACATCTCTTGGAGGGAGCTACCCATCCAATTACTGTCCTCACAGATCACAAAAATCTGGAATGTATTCGATCAGCTAAGAGACTGTCAGCCAGACAAGCACGCTGGTCCCTATTCTTCTCAAGGTTTAATTTTTTGGTTACATACCGTCCTGGCTCCAAGAATGGTAAGGCGGATGCCTTGTCTAGAATAGCTGACCCCCTCCATGCTACCGTAACCAAGACCACCATCTTGCCGGAGGATATATTTATAGGAGTTGCTTTTCCTTCTGATCTGATGTCTCGCATTAAAAAGGGCTACGCTGAAGACCCAGTTCTTCGTGATCCTCCTCGTGATCTCCATATGACGATGCTTAATGGGTTTTGGATTTTTCAACGACGTCTGTTTGCTCCGGAGTCAGTGCGACTGGACCTTTTACGTCTCTACCATGATTTAAAACCAGCAGGTCATCCAGGAATCTGAAAGACGCAAGACCTACTTGCCCGATCCTTTTGGTGGCCGAAGTATCATGAGGATGTTAAGAAGTATGTGTCCTCTTGTGATGTGTGTGCCAGACATAAGACTCCTCGCTCATCCCCTGTTGGCTTGCTTCAGCCTCTTCCGATTCCTCATCGTCCCTGGGGATCTATATCCATGGACTTTATTGTGGAACTACCTCCCTCTAAGGAACACACTACCATTCTTGTTGTTGTGGACAGGTTAACTAAGATGGGTCATTTCATACCAGCTCGTGGTCTCCCTTCAGCTAAACAGACGGCTGACCTGGTTATTCGGGAAATTTTTCGCTTGCATGGAGTGCCTGATGAAGTAGTGTCTGACAGGGGAGTGCAGTTTACAACTCGTTTTTGGAAACATTTTTGTTCTAATCTAGGTATTCATGTAAATCTGTCGTCAGCTTTTCATCCGCAAAGTAATGGACAGACTGAGCGAACCAACCAGACTTTGGAGCAATATTTGCGGTGCTATATTAGTTACCTGCAGGATGACTGGCTGGATTTTCTACCCACGGCGGAGTTTGCCTATAACAATGCCCAACACTGCTCCACTTCTTTGAGCCCATTTTTTGCCAACTATGGTTACCATCCGACCTTTCTAGTCAGTCTCCCAATTACTACTTCCATTATTGCTGTCACTGACCGGCTAACCGCCTTACGTGATTCCCAAGCACTGTTGAAAGAGACTTTTGGAGGCTCAGGAATGTTACAAAAGAGCTGCTGATAGGCATAGAAAGGAGGCCCCAGTCTATCGCGTTGGTGACAAGGTGTGGCTGTCAACAAAGAATCTTAAGCTTCGGATTCCTTCTCATAAATTGGGTCAAAGGTTCATGGGACCTTTTGAGATCATTGCTCAGATCAATGCTGTCACCTTCCGTTTGCAACTCCCGAATTTCATGAAAATACATCCAGTGTTTCACGTTGCACTGCTTAAACCTGTTCATGAAAATACTTTCCCTGGCCGAGCCCTGCCTGCCCCACCTCCAGTCCTCGTGGATGGTGAGGATGAGTACGAAGTGGACAAAATTCTTGACTCCCGGATCTTCCGTAACAAACTTCAGTATCTGGTTCGCTGGAAAGGCTATGGTGAGGAGGAGAGTTCGTGGGAACCAGTGGACAATACTCATGCTCCTGATCTACTTCGGTCTTTTCATGTGCAGTACCCTGCTAAACCAGGTAATAGGGCATTCAGAGGCTGCACCTATAGAGGCGGGGGTAATGTGAGGAATGGACTCTGCTGGGTTTTGAACCCTGGTCCCCAGGATGCTATACCTCTTCCCTACTACTGCGCCAGCCTGCCTTTTGTGAATTCCATTAAGACCTTATAAGCTTGACTCTGCTAGCAATTTTATCAGTACCTAAATCTCTTCAGCTGTGTCTGGTCAGGTGTCTGGTCCTTGGCCTATATAAGGCACTTCCTGTCAAATGTACCTTGCCAGATTATTGTTGGTTCCTGATCCCTTCAATAAAAGCTTGTTCCTGTTTAACCTACAAGTTGCTGAACCGGATTATTGCTGACCTTAACTACTGGTCTCCACAACTTTGTGATTCCTATATCATTACACCCACAGAGGAATATATGGCCCAATATGAGCTAATAATATCAGAGGCTGAAATGAAAGGACTGATATCAACAAAAGAGAGTTCCTTTTTGAAGGTAAAGTGTCCTAGAAATGCGACATATTACATGCTTCCAAAGGTTAATAAAAATCCTTCCAAACCTCCAGGTAGGCCAATTATATCTGGCAAAAAATAGTTTATGTGAGAAATCCAGCAAATATCGTGATTCTTGATTTAGATCTCATGTGCTGGGGTTACCCGCCTATGTGAGGGATACAATGGAGGTGTTAAATCGTCTAATTGGAGGCTCTACCTTGTTAGCCACATGTGACATTGAGTCATTAAATACCTCCATAGATCACTCCACCAGTACAGATGCAATTGCCTATTTTCTCAGAAGGGAATCTAATATAAATAATGATAAGAACAACTTATCAGCCATGGGCTCGGCTTGCACTTCCACCTATGCCAATATTTATCTAGGCTGGTGGGAGCTTGAACATATCTTCAATTAAGTTAATTTGAAATTTACTGACATGATTGTCATGCGGTTAAGATACAGCAACAATGTGTTTATCATTTGGGTTGGTGGCATTGAAGAATTCATTACAAACCTCAACAGTAATAGGTTTAATTTGAAATTGACCTATGAAGTCAATTTTGATCAAGTTAAGTTTTTGGGCATCTTGATAAAGAAAAATCAAGGTGGATCTATAAGTACAGAAGAATATAGAAAACCGACTGCCATTAATTCGATCTTACATAATATAGTGCACATCATCCTGCCACAAAAAAAGCTATCCGTACTGGTGAATTTCTGCGTATTAGAAGAAATTGTTCTAGTGAAGAGTTGTTCAAAATCCAAGCGAAAGCACTTGGTGATAGACTCAAAGCTAGGGGATATTCTAATACATCAGTGAAGAAGGCACTTTTTAGGGCCAAATATACATAAAGATAACAATTACTGTCTCCTAAACCTAGACAATTTTGACAAGAATCCATTAGATTAATTACTACATGTAATGGACAATGGAAACAACTTACTGAAATTTTGAATATGCCTATACCTATATTGAAATTGGATCCTATAACAGATGGATTAATACTGTAGATCAAAAAATGTATATGGTATGGTGCAGACCAAGAAAAGTCATTGTTTAGTAAATAGTAATTTTTGGAGTAAAAATGATGCATTAAGTTCTTTACCTGGTGGCACTTATGCTTGTGGTCACTGTAAATATTGTAAATTTATGAAATCAGGTACAGAATTAAAAGATAGAGCGGGGAGGACAGTTCAATCCAAAGGATTTTATAATTGTGGTAGTTCAGGTGTAGTTTGTTTGGAATGTACCTACAATTTAGAATTAGAATTTAAGGCAAACTTAACGTGAATAATAACTTGGATGGGTTTAATTAGTTAGAGGGTGGGTTAATTAGTTAGAGGGGGTTTATTACTTAGAGGGGGATGATTAGTTAGAGTGGTGTTAATTAATTAGAGGGGGGTTAATTACTTAGATGGGGTTAATTTAGATGTATTAGTTTATTGGGGTGGCTAATAGTGTAGCGTAGGATAGTGCTTAGACTTAGTGTCATAAGGGTCCTGGAGGACCCTCATGGCTCTTATAGTGTTATTGTTAGGGTTAATTATTGTCCCATTGGAGTGCTTATACTCATGACATATTAACCCTTTCTCACTCACAGAGGCTCTAATGTGGCCACTAAAATATCAGTATAATTGCGTATACATCTCACTCATCACATCTACATTGGGAAAACAAATAGAGGCCATATTTCACTCGCACATCACATAGATCAAGTACCCGGGGAACATTTTATTATTTGTTGTTTAGTCCGTCAGTCATATCCGACTCTCTGTGACCCTATGGGTTGCAGCACATTTAACCAGGTCTCTGCCTGTGCTGTTCTACAAGGTTTGCATGCCAAAGATACTGAAGTGGCTTGCCAGTTCCTTATCTAGTGGACTGTGATTTGTTTCACTTCTCTGCTATCACCTGCTAACCTACAGTGGCCCTACATGGTATAGGTCACAGCTTCATTCAAGTACGCAAGCCCCCCCCACCACCACCACCACCACTTAGCAATCTACAATGGGACCAGGGGAACATACACCACACTAATATAAATTGATGAATAGCAGAACATAATGGGAGGTCACCAAATGGGAATGGCTATGCATCTTGGCACATGGCCACCAGCAATGGCGTAGGACTTTCCAGGATGGGTGTAGCGGAGATTACACCTGATGACTCTACAAAGCCTCCATGTATTTTTGCAGCCCCTCCTGATCGGTTAGAGTAGATTAGTGTGGTGTATGTTCCCCTGGTCCCCTTCTGGATTGCTAAGTGGTGGTGGTGGTGATGGGGCTTGTGTACTGCTGTGAGCTATACCATGTAGGGTCACTCTAGGTGGGCAGGTCATAGCAGAGAGGTCAGACAAATCATAGTCCACTAGAGAAGGAACTGGCAACCCACTTCAGTATCACCTGTCATATTGTTAGCAGGCCCTCCGGGGAATGTTGATACTCCACAGTATCACTAATTTATTTGCATTTGTATTAATCCTTTATTATTATTATTATTATTATATATGACTAGCGACTTGCCCGTCAAAAAATGAGTGTACTGTGTGCCTCAACTATATCGACCCCTCTAACACACTAATGAACGCATGTAATAACACTATAAGTGCCACGAGGGTCATCCAGGACCCTCATGACCCAAAGTGTAAGCACTACACCATTTTAACCTGGTCACTTATGGGGGTCAATCCAGACCCTCATAAGCCTCTATTTAACCCCATCAGTCCCATAAGGGTATATTATGACCATTATGGGCCTGTTACAACCAAGAATAACCACATAAGTGCCATGACTGTCCTCAGGGACCATCATGACACTAAGTATAAACACTACACTGCACTATACCCCCCCAATAAAACAATAAATATCAACTAAACACCCTCTACACTAACCTATTAACAGCTACACTACCTACCTACCTACCCCCTAATAACCCGCTCCCCACCACTGTAATTACAGAAATCAAAAAAACTAAAGTCATCAAAAATCTACATTACATAAAATAAAAAACACTAAAATCACCAAAAATAAAAAATGTACATTACAGAAAAAAAAAAAAAAACTAAGTCACAAAAAATAAAAAAAGGAAGATTCCAGAAAATAAAAAATACATTACAACCCCCCACTATAGAAAAATAAAATTACACACCTGAAAAGGAAATACATTTAATACATACAATACAATACAATTTAATACAATACAATACAATTAAATACAATACAATACACCCCTATCTAATATACATCCCCCTATCTAATATACATCCCCCTATCTAATATACAATACTATCTATCTAATATACATCCCCCTATCTAATATACAATAAATACTATCTATGTACTATACACCCCCTATCTATCTAATGTACAATACATGCTATCTCTATATAGCAACCCTAATTCTAAGCTACAATAAAATAATTAAGACCACTTACCACTTGAGATGTTTCTTCAGATCACCAACCTAGGGTAAAAAAGATTAAAAAAATTACTACAACACGTTTACATAAAATAAATAAACATTCTAAATATTCTAATTATTCTACTCACCTTTCCAGCATGTCACGTCCTCTATCTTTGCTTCTGCGGCGCGGCCCCTGTTAAAAAAAAGCATTACATTAGCACACATACATAAACATGAAACCAAGTAAAATAAGCACAATCTACATTGTACTTACCTCCCCACGATATCTCCGGCCTCCTAGTGTTCTGCCCCAAAGCATCCGCGCTCTTTAAAATAAAACAAAAAAAACAACAACACACATCCGCCCTGGCGGATGTCCCCAACGCTAATGAGCTTCCTACGGAGTGTTCCAGAATAAAATTGGCAATGGCGGCTTCTGATTGGCTGAAACGCTGTCTACCAAATTCAGCCAATGAGAAGACGCCAATTGTGAACCAATGAGAAAGGGATACACCCCAAAATCCCACGCTGATTGGATAACGCACCTGTCAATCTTTATTTGAACCAATCCGAAGGCATTATTGCCATCAGCGAATCACAATGGGATACACCCCAACGTACTGATTAGTGAAGACATCTGCGCCTTCCCATTGGCTGTAATACTGATTGACATTGACAAAAGCCGATGAGAAGGCGCAAATGCCTTCACCAATCAGTACGTGGGGGTGTATTCCATTGTGATTGGTTATTGTCAGTGCAACCAATCAGAATGCGCAGATGCCTCCAGCCAATCACCCTGTGGGGGTGTATTCCATTGTGATTGGCTGAAGGCATCTGTGCCTTGTGATTGGTTTAAATAAAGATTGACAGGTGCATTATCCAATCAGAGTGGGATTTTAGGGTATATACCTTTCTGATTGGCTCACACATTGGCGCCTCCTGATTGGGTGAATTTAAAAGACAGCGTTTTCGACCAATCAGAAGGCGCCATTGCCTATTTTCTTCCGGAAAAGTCTCCGGGAGCCTCATTAGCGTCGGGGATGTCCGTGAGTGCGGATGTGAGTACTTTTTTTTTTTACAGGGCGGGGCAGAAAAGGAGGAGGCCGGAGACATCGTGTGGAGGTAAGTACAATGTACATTATGTTTATTTTATTTTGTTTTTATGTTTATGTATGTGTATTAATGTTATTTTTTTTTTAACAGGTGCCTCGTCGGAGAATAAGGACGGGACATGCCGGAAAAGTGAGTATAATATTTAGAATGTTTATTTATTTACTTACATTTTTTTTATTCTTTTTCCCTAGGTGGCTGATCTGAATGGACATCTGCAAAGGTAAGTGGTCTTAATTATTTTATTTTAGCTTAGAATTAGATTATTTTATATATAGATAGCATTAATTGTATGTTAGCTAGGGGTATGTGTTTTATATAGATAGCATAGCATGTATTGTATATTAGATTGTGTTATTTATTTAGATAGATTGTGTGATGTATATTATATAGATAGGATGTATATTAGATTATGGTATTTATTTAGATAAATTGGGGGATGTATATTAGATAGATAGCATGTATTGTATATTAGATAGGGGTGTATTGTATTGTATTTAATTGTATTGTATTGTATTGTATGTATTTGTATTTTATTGTATTGTATTATATTGTATGTATTATATTGTATGTATTGTATTCTATGTATTATATGTATTTCCTTTTCAGGTGTGTAATTTTTTTTTCTGTAGTGTGGGGGGTGGGGGGTGTAAGGTGTTTTTTTATTTTCTGTAATGTTCCCTTTTTATTTTTTGTGACTTAGGCTTTTTTATTTTCTGTAATGTAGATTTTTTATTTTTTGTTACTTAGGTTTTTTATTTTATGTAATGTAGATTTTTTATTTTTTGTGACTTTAGGCTTTTTTATTTTATGTAATTAGAGTGGTGGGGGTTATTAGGGGGTAGGTAGGTAGTGTAGGTGTTAATAGGTTAGTGTAGAGGCTGTTTAGTTGATATTTAATGTTTTATTGGGGGGTATAGTGCAGTGTAGTGTTTATACTTAGTGTCATGATGGTCCTTGAGGACCATCATGGCATTTATGTGGTTAATGTTGGGTTGTAACAGGCCCATAATGGTCTTAATATACCCTTATGGGACTGATAGGGTTAAATAGAGGCCTATAAGGGTCTGTATGGACTCCCATGAGTGACAGGGATAATTAGAGGTTTATGGGGGTCTGTATTGACCCCCATGAGTGAGGGGGTTAATTAAGGGCTTATGGGGGGCTGTATTGACCTTCCTGAGTGACAGTGTTAATTAAGGGTTTATGGGGGTCTGTATTGACCCCCATGAGTGAGGGGGTTAATTAAGTGCTTATGGGGGTCTCTATTGAGCCCCATGAGTGACAGGGTTAATGAAGGGCTTATGTGGGTGTATATTGACCCCCATGAATGACAGGGTTAATTAGGGGTTTATGGGGGTCCATATTGACCCCCATGAGTGAGGGGGTTAATGAAGGGCTTATGGGGGTCTATATTGACCCCCATGAGTGAGGGGGTTAATGAAGTGCTTATGGGGTCTGTATTGACCCCCATGAGTGACAGGGTTAATGAAGGGGTTATGGGGGTCTGTATTGACCCCCATGAGTGACAGGGTTAATGAAGGGCTTATGGGGGTCTATATTGACCCCCATGAGTGACAGGGTTAATTAGGGGTTTGTGGGGGTCTGTATTGACCCCCATGAGTGAGGGGGTTAATTAAGTGCTTATGGGGGTCTGTATTGACCCCCATGAGTGACAGGATTAGTAAAGGGCTTATGGGGTTCTATATTGACCCCCATGAGTAAGGGGGTTAATGAGGTGCTTATGGGGGTCTATATTGACCCCCATGAGTGACAGGGTTAATGAAGGGTTTATGGGGGTCTGTATTCACCCCCATGAGTGACAGGGATAATGAAGGGCTTATGGGGGTCTATATTGACCCATATGAGTGACACGGTTAATTAGGGGTTTATGGGGTCTGTATTGACCCCCATGAGTGAGGGGGTTAATTAAGTGCTTATGGGGGTCTGTATTGACCCCCATGAGTGACAGGGTTAATGAAGGGCTTATGGGGGTCTATGTTGACCCCCATGAGTGACAGGGTGATAGTGTATATTTGTTTTCTTTGATAACGGGTCCTTTAAGGACCTTTACCGTCCTTTAAGGACCCGTAACGCGGGAATTTTGAATTTTCATTGCAGCGGGGATCCCCGATCGCGTGCGATCGGGCCCCCCACTGTGATGGTTAATGTGGGGTTAATGCAGGTCTCCGAGCTTGTCTCGGATCCCTTCTTGGGTAAGTTGTACGTGGCTGGGCTTTAAACCTTGTTTTCGTTTTTTTCAGCAGCCATTTTTTCTCTCGCTTAGGGGATTTTCGTGTGTCTGAACTCGGGAATTTGGACTTAAATGGAGGTGTAACTTCACTTTCAGAGGTCCTGGATGCCCCCCCTTGCTATGGGTAAGCTTTTTATGTATTTTTTGTGAGTATTTGGTGTGTTTTGACTGTTTTTAGGTGCGCGCGGTTTGGCCGTTATGGTCCTATTTTTCGTGCGTGTGAGTGTTTGTTATGTTAAGATTGGTTCCAAAGTCATGCGTGTGTGTGGCTGGGCAGTCCTGGACTTTGAGTCTCGTTTTCTTTTTTTCGGCGGCCATTTTTTCTCTTGCTTAGGGGATTTTCTTGTGTCTGAACTCGGGAATTTGACTTAAATGGAGGTGTAACTTCACTTTCAGAGGTTCTGGATCCCTCCCCTTGCTATGGGTAAGCTTTTTATGTATATGTTGTGAGTATTTGGTGTATTTTGACTGTTTTTAGGTGCGTGCGGTTCGGCCGTTAAGTCGTGCGTGTGGGTGTTTGTGCCGTTAAGGTTGGTTCTGAGGTCCTTTTTTTTCCTAAGTCGTGCGTGTGTGTGTTTTTAACCATGTGTGAGGCGCCTTTTAGCCTCCACCACCGCAAATGCTTTGCGAGGGTCCGCATTTGCGGAAAAACACAGCAGACGTTGGAGACTCCACCTTCCGCAAATGCGGCCCCTCGCTTTGCGAGGGTCTGCATTTACGGAGCAGACTGCTTCCCTCGCTTTGCGAGGGATGCAGTTCTTGCGAGCTCGCTTTGTGAGCTTGCAAAGCGAAACGACGAATCTTAGTTTTATAACTATTATATGTGATATGTGATATATAGTATTATATGATATCTAATGCTATTATGAAATACATTAATCTGCTTTCATACTGTTAACAGGAGGAAATGCAACAAAAACGCATGAATAACTACTGGTTTGGATTAGCAGATCATAATGGGACCGTGCATCTCTAAAGCCGGGACACTATTCATTATAACTGAAACTCACACCAGTTATGTTCATTAGTGAAGAGATCAATTGGTTGATCGCTGCTCATTCGGCACCTTTACAGCTTGCGTGCACGGAAAGGATTCACAGGCTTGCGTTTACGGCCCGTAACCAGCAGCATGGTCTAATTTAATAACTCTGCAATGCAGCCGATTTTAAACCCCACAGGATTGTCCTGTTGCAGGTGTCCTGTTGCCGATACGTCTTCAAGTTTAATGGGGTTGTATGTGTTTTGGGAAAAATCACAATTGTCTGTTAGAATGTTCTTCTTAAGAATCTATCTAAGTTTCACCCTGGGTGTGTTTGTCCAGGAGTCTGTGTTTGTTGAGAGAAACTGTGTGGATTTGTGTATCCCTCTCTCTTTCCTCTAGATATTGGTTGTCAGATCAGAGAGCTTCCCTTTTGCTTTGTCTGTCCCCTAATGATACCCATAACTTAATTTGCTTATCAGAAATTCCAATCAGGGTATTTGGTAACCAATCAGAAATCCTAATGATGTTACAAAATATTTAACTCTTAATAGGATATAGTCTTTTCTAAAGAGTTTTTAATTTTCAATTAATGTATTAGAACATCAGAGGGTGCTCCTAACCCCTAACCTACCAAACTATAAACAAGATATGGTCAATGATAATGGGTGTCAGTTATATATAGCAAGAAATAATTTATGTTCTGAGAAATAGACATGATGTCTAGTAAAAACATTCTTACATATGGGAATTTGGGGATCTTTTATATAAGATAAATCTCAATACATTGGATATAAAAGTTTATAATTATATTATTACTATAATTGTAAGTGAGCTAATGCTGTTTGGTGTATGATAATAAAATTGTAAGTGAGCTAATGCTGTTTGGTGTATGATAATAAAATAAATAAAAGAATAATAAAGTAATATACTTTACCTATTTTGAAGTAATATATGCAGGAAGTATTCTTTTGAAGAGCTGGCAATGTGTTTTGATGTTGCTGCAGCATTAGTGCTGTGGAGCTGCTGTGTAAGCGTGATGAATGTGTGGAGTGTAATAGTGTGAGTGCGCGAGATAAATCCATTAGCGTAGCTGTGTACTTCCGCATTGTATAAGTTATTGTTCTAAAATGGCGGCTAATGTGTGGTATGCGGCTGTGGCTGATTTAGTGTCCTTCGTTTTAAATGTCGTCCGACTTTTTCGTAATATCCATAGCTGTTTGGTGGTGTTTTGCGTGTTTATGGTGGTGTTTTGCGTGTTTAGAGTACTGTAGCCTCGTTTTCGTTTTGTTCGGCAGCCATTTTTTCTCTTGCTTAGGTGATTTTCGGGTGTTTAAACTCCGAAATTGGTACTTAAATCGAGGTGTAACTTTACTTGCAGAGGTCCTGGGTGCACCACCTTGCTGTGGGTAAGCTTTTTATATGTGTGTATTTATTGTGTTTGTAATGTGTTTAGTGTCGCGCGGGTTGCATCCTTGTTTTCGAATCTCGTATGTCTTTTTCGGCAATTCCGTAGGTGTTTGGTGGTGTTTTGCGTCTTTAGACTGCTGTAGCCTCGTTTTCGTTTTTTTCGGCGGCCATTTTATTTCTCGCTTAGAGAATTTTTCAGTGTCTAAACTCTTTTATTTTGAGTTAAATTAAGGTGTAACTTCAGTTTTTGAGGTCCTGGATGGTCCCTCTTGCTGTAGGCATGCTTTTTATGTATGTGTTGTGTGTATTTGCTGTGATTTTCCTTTTTTCATGTGCGCGTGTTGCAGACGATTTTTGCGAGGTCGTAATTGGTCGTAACGTGTCTTGTTTTTTTTTGCGAGGTCCGCAGTTGCTGGCAAGGTGGCCTTTGGCGCTCCTTGCCAGCAACTGCGGCCTTCGTTTCGAGCATGCAAGCATTAGCAACAGCTCGCATGCTCACAGCTATATATGTGATATTATATGAACCATACTAACCATATAAGATTGGATTTTATTCATAGTAAAAATTCTGACAAGGTGCCATGCATCATGCTTATCCTAGACTATGACATTGCCCCCTGTAGGTATCCCCTTTTTCTCCAAGAGCCTCTTGCCTTCCCGGGATCTGCCTACACCACACCCATGAGATTAATGCACAGTTGTGTCCATTTCTGATTGTGCTCTGTGTATGAAATAAAGCCTTGTTATACTATTCTCACTGTGTCAGTGTGTTTACAATGGTTGTGTTTTGGGACATCCACATACATCACATTTGTGTCACATTCCTATATCAGTAAACTAATGAGCAAAGTAAAAAATTTTTTGAATTTGTTCAACTTATATTTCCCCGGTTCTTATCCTCTATACAGCGCTACAGAATATGTTGGCGCGATACAAATAAAAGATAATATACAATTAAATTTACTTTTCAGGGTCCAGATAAGAGCCTCTGTGAGTGAGAAAGGGTTAATATGGCAGGCAGTTTCATGTTTTTGTGTTGCTATTTAATCAGGTAGTGTGTCTTTGATTGCTTTATGCATGTTGCAGTATGGCTTTTCATATTGGCATATGCATGACCATTCGAACATATGATGAAATAAAGAATATTTTAAATCCCTATTTTTTAGTTGGAGATTCACTGCTTTCCCATATTTTATAGACCACGTGTGTCTTTATATTGTCTTTTACAGTGTTAAGAATTTGTCTGTAAACCCTTTGCTGGTTCTATTTGGAGGCCGTAATATTTTTGGCTCTATTTGCCGTGTACGTGTTTGAACGCCAGTGCGTCCTTGGGGAACTGTAGCAATTTAATAGCGATTTGTGATAGTAACATTTATGGGCTTGACAGATCAAAGGCTTAGCTGGGACAGAGTTCAGATTTTGATGGCCCGTAGGGTTTTTCTGCCTGTAACCCACAGATCGTTTGCGGGTAGCTGAAAGAGGCCAATTTAAAAGCAGTAAGTATTGTGGGTTCCTTTATGGGTTATAATCTCTAAAATTGGAGAAATTTAATGGGGCCCATAATATGTATTTGTGAATAGGGCCCTATGTTATTTTGCAATGGGTTAATATTGTTTTTGCCTTGTACCTAAACCCTATATAGTGCTCTGGAACATGTTGGCATGTTACAAATAATGGATCATTATAGTAGTAATGTTAATGAATGACCTGGTCACTGATATTATTTAGATACCAACATTAGAACATTTTCCACAAAATCAAATTAGGGCCCAGGTCACCAGCAGACATATAACCATAAACAGAAAAGTACACACTGTATAAAATAATATTTCTAAACTTTGCTTTAATACAATAGCCCCCCCCCAAAAAAAAAAAGTTAGGTGCATTCATGTAGATCCATTATAACCTAAAAACAAATATTTAGGAATTTGTCTCCAGTTTACATTTCAAAACATGATTGAAAAAGAATGAATTGATGTATGAACCATACTCCGCCCTTTTATGGAGGCAAGAAAAACATACAGCGTCCATAAACATATAATGACAATAATAAAAAAACTTGACTTAATTTTAGCTGCTTTTAAATAAAAGAAACAATACAGAGTCAATATTTATAGGATTATGTGAGTGGTGTTATCTAAATATGATCAGTTGGGAACATTATTGCTAAAACTTGGAAGACATACACTCCTGTGTTTGGGGAAAAAACATAAATACATACATTCAATGAGCTTGATTTCTGCCAAACTAGATGACAACTATAAAAAGTGGGCTTCCTGTTGGGACGTCTGGGAACTATAAATTGGATGGTAGCATAATAAAAAATAAAAAAGGAAATACATATATATACCCCAGGGATAATATTATACTAAACTCCCCCCCCCCCATCCCACCTTCCCCCACCCTCTTCTCCTTTCTCTCTCTTTCCTATATGTTTTTTTTATTTTCTTTTAATTAGTACTGGCATAGTATGACATATGAAATGGCAATTTATGCAACAAAACTAATAAAAATTGGGAAAATGAGACACAAGCCTTTTCTGATGTCATTTGAATACAATTTATGCTGTTCTTGTTCTGTACATCTTACTCTGTTATAACTTTTATTCCCATTAATAAAAACTGCTGCACAGTGAATATTACTTCTTTCTCTTAAAGAAAAAAATAAAATAAGATCCAAGAAAAGCAAGATCTAAGAAATGGCAAATATGTTTTACTTATATTCCAATTAAAATACTTTTAGAACTATTTAGAAAAAAAATTTTTTAGTATCCCGTACATATTGAAAGATGATATATCAAATAGAACTTTATGCTTCTTATACTTCCAAACTCAGACACAAAAAGAACCCAACAATCTCACCACAATGTCACAGATACTCAACAGATAATGTAAATATATTTAATTGGTAATGGCCATCCATTCAGTTGAGCTTGATAAAACCGTTATGTTGAAACCTACCCAGTAGAACTTTCAGGTTCTTTTTTGGTCCCTTCACCAAGACATCATAACATCCACTTCACTAGTTGTATATAACCAGGGCAGATCTTATCTTCTCTGAGGATTTTGACTCTGTTATGTTTTCTAGATATCTTGTTCCATATGCCTATTCATCCAGTCAGAGACAGTGGTATCTGATACCTCTCACTTTATCAAGTCAGGAGCAAAACTGACAAGAAGTGGGACTTTCAGTTTGAATATAAACTGTGATGCAGGATGAGTGGAAACAGCATTTAACATCATGTAAACATACATGGGGAATCAACATAACATAGGATATTTAACATAACATAAAATCATATTAAAAAACTATAAAACAACTACTGAGCCAAGTCCCTACATGGGTAACAAGGTACTATTTCTCCATCCCACAACCATATGAATAAGTCCAGATATTGTTAGTGCACTCAAGTCGTTATGTAGCCAGAGTAATGACCTGTTTTAAAAATCTTAAACCATCCTGAGCGGATCATATGAGTCCAAAGGGGCCATCAACATTTTGATGAGTCTTTCCCCTGCAATACCTGCAGTGCTAAGCTCCATATTAACAAATGTCTATTGTCCCCAGCTACTCTTGTAAGCCAGCATAGTGGGTTGTATTCAGTTACCACTTTGAACTCTTTCCCATATAGATAATGTTGGAGCTTCTTCAGAGCCCACACCACTGTGTGGGTCAGGCAATCATTTTCAATGGTAGCATATGCCACCTCCTTGGGTAGTAGCTTCCCACTCAGGTAGGAAATGGGCTGTTCTGCTCCAGCCTCATCTGGCTGGATTAGTACAGCCCCTAGTCAATAGGTAGAAATGTCTGTATGGATAATAAAGGGCCTCTGGCAGTTCAGGATAGCCAAAACAGGTGGAGTCCAGTCCACCTCCTTCAGCTTCTTCTCGCAAGTAGGTCATCACCTGCTTCTTTGTCTGGGGAATGGGCCAGGTTGCTATACTCTCCACTTTAGCGGAATCTGCCATTTTCCCACCCAGTGCCTAGGTACTAGATCTCTGCCCTATCCCACTGGCACTTGTCAGGCTGGATAGTAAGTCCTGCTTCCCTGATAGCCCCTAATACTTTCTGGAGATGCATGAGGCATTCCTCCCAGGTCTGGCTGAACACAAATATGTCATGCAGGTATGCCTGCGTATACTCCTGGTGTCCCTACAATAACTGATCTACTAGGCTCCGGAAAGTGGAAAGGTTCTCTAGTTCTCTGTCTCGGGTCCCCTGGTCATAGAACCTTTTCTCTTGTTGCTTTCCACTTAACACATTCTCCCTGACCAGCCCTATGAGCAGTGAGGTGGTGAACTTTCAAGTTGGAGGGGCGCCAGAGCAAGAATTGGTTCCTCCCCTCCAAGGCCCCACCCATTTTTGGACTCCTTCCCCTGACGTCATATTGACCTATATGTGCCCAAACCGTACTTAAATTTAAAAAAAAAAAACATGCAGGTCAATATATGCCCAAACAGTACCTACATTTTTTTTAAATAACATGCGGATCTATATAGGCCCAAACAATACCTAAAAACCCTTAAAATAACATGCTGATCTGCATAGGCCCAAACAGTACCTCACATATTTCCTCTGACATTCTTCTAATATACTTATCTTTTAATCACTCCAAAAAATTATGATATTTAATTGTATTTCAGTGATTAAAAGATAAGAATATTAGAAGAATGTCAGAGGAAATGTGACTAGCGATCTGGTTACAGCTTGTTGAAGATACTCCTTGAAATTGTGTATATAAGTGTGTTTCACTTATTTGAATCAAATCATCAATGAAACTCATGCTATATAGTTCTATTTGAACTACTAGTAGTTACAGATATTTTTGAAAATGTGTGGAAACAGTGTATGAGAACCTTATTTATTGGGTATGAGGAATTTGGCTGCAGACATGGGGAGCTTGTGTGCTAAGAACAGCATAGTGCCATCTAGCTGCAGTATTGCTGCTGGTGCTTTATTAACACACAGGGTCTGGCACAGGGCATGTAAAGCAGCCTCTGCCCACACTCACCCCTCTGAAACAGGCTACCTAGCTCAGTCCTAGTACTGATACACTGATCACACAGGCACATGTGGGAGCAGAGGCTGCTGTGCATGCCCTTTGCCAATGTGATCAGTGTATCAGTACTAGGACTGAGCTAGCTAGCCTGTTTCAGAGGGGTGAGTGTGGGCAGAGGCTGCTTTACATGCCCTGTGCCAGTGTGATCAGTGTATCAGTACTAGGACTAAGCTAGCTAGCCTGTTTCAGAGGGGTGAGTGTGGGCAGAGGCTGCTGTACATGCCCTGTGCCAGTGTGATCAGTGCCTACTTACTATTAGTTGAGTCAGTCAGGTACAGCCTCGGAAGCCCCCCAGGGATGACCAGCTTGAGAAAAATGGGGGAACAGAGTGGGGAGGGAAGGGAAATAATGTGCTTTTGTAACTTTTTTTATTTTGTATCATATTATTAAGGCTCCATTGACCTTGGGCGTTCAGAGGGGACGTCAAACAGCACTTTTACAGCTGCCTCATTTCCTCTTCATTCTAATTGTACTAGCGACTTGCCCGTCAAAAAATGACGGCAATGTGATGTATATGTTTGTCAAGTTGTTTAGTTATTAACATATATTTTTGACCCTTGTAAGTATTTTAATATGAACGTGTATTTTTGTAAAATGTTGATGTAATGGTTTTTTAAAATGTAATTAGTATCTGAAAAATTGTTAACTTTAATATACATTGAATGAATAGGAAAGCAAAAAGTAAAAACCCTTCTTTAAACGTTGCGAATTTTAACATGAAGTTTAAACTATATGTGAGCAATAACCATCAAAGTATATATTTTTAAACTTGAACTTTATTTTTTATGTAAGTTTAGAAGTTAACAAAACATTTGTATAATTTTGAACATTATAAACAGGAACATAATGAATACATTTTGTAACCTAATTTTTTATTAAAAGTATTAACATTTGAATGTAAAAACAATTGACATTTAAATTAATCAGTATTAAAATTCAATTTCTATCACAATAATTGTTAACTTGAATATACATTGAATGTAGAGGAAGGCATACAGTAAAACTCTTCTTAAAACGTACGTAATTAAAGTAATTTATTACTGAGCACATAAACTGGCGATAAACATTAATGTAGGTAGTAATCTTAAGATAACAGACAATATTTACATTGTGACTTAAAAGGTGCTTGACCTGTTAACATCCACTTTGTAATCTGTTGAATGAAATAACTTGAAAATATATTTTTTAAACTTGTAACATTAGAAACATTAACATAGTGACTTAACATTTTAACATAATTTTTACTAACAATGCAAGGCAAGTATTTTGTGAGGCAAATCATTCATAAACATGACTTCCATTAATTATGACTGAATTAAACAACCAATTGTTATGTATTTTGCAATGCTTTAAAAAAATCTTGGCATCGTTAATTTGTATCCTTCAAAGTTATAGTACTTCATAGTAGACAATGTTTTTAGTAAAAATACGTCCATCTTCTAATAAATCACCTTGACTTTCATTGTTTTCAATGTAAACTTTAATAGCCTGTGGATTTTTGCACCGTGACAACGCAACGTACAATTGACCATGTGCAAAAACTGGTTCTTCCAAGAAAATACCCACAGATTTGAAAGTTTGACCTTGTGATTTATTAATGGTCATGGCAAATGCCATAATAATGGGAAATTGTCTTCTTTGAAGTATAAAAGGGAGACTACTTTCACTTGGTGCTAAATCTATTCTTGGTATGAAAACTCTCTCTCCTTTATGGGTCCCAGTTAAAATTTCAGCATCTATAAAATGGTCCTTTAATTGTTGAACAATTAATCTTGTGCCATTGCATAGGCCTTTTTTGGGGTTCATATTTCGCAGTAACATGATAATTGCACCTTTCTTTAGCTGCAAAATATGTGGTGGCATTCCAGAAGGAGTTAAAGAGTTTATGAATTCAGTTGAAAAGTTAGCCTGACTTTCATTGTCATCAGCAAGTACAGAATCAGCACTGTGATAATTTCTTTGTGGTGCATAAATTTTTTTTAAGATTTCATTATTGAGGATTAATGCATCTTTATTTTTACACGTCAGTATGACTTGGTTGGCAATCTCGGAATATTCTTCGTTATTTATGCTCCCTTCAAATATAGCCGATATAATATCTTGTTGACAAATCATATGAGGTGGGATCTCTACAGTGTCATCAGGTAAATGTAGTATTTTTTCTGTTCTGCCTTCTCCAATTTTAATAAGCCAATCATTGAAATCAGTTTGGCCTTCTGATCTCATATTTTGTTGCAGTTGAAGATGGGTAAAATGTTTCCATACTATACTTGACTTTATACATGTTTCGATAATGTCAGTTCGATTTCCATGTACAACGACAGGTAATGTTTGTCTGAAATCGCCACCCAACAACATTACCTTTCCACCAAATGGAAAAGTATTCTCCATGACTTCACGAAGCAAACGGTCAATACATTGGAGGGCATAGCATGACATCATTGTGGCCTCATCTATTATAATTAATTTACATTTCTTCAATTTCTTTGCTTGTAAGGATGTCATGCGAATATCTGACACAGAATTTTCTAAAATAGGCACTGGCAGTTTAAATCCACTATGAACAGTTCTTCCACCTTCTAATAAAAGTGCAGCAATTCCAGTAGTGGCAAACGCCATTGCTATTTTTCCTTGGGCTCGTACTGAACTCATTAATAAATTGTACAAATATGTTTTTCCTGATCCGCCAGGTCCATCAAGATAGAAATAACGCTCTGTCACCATGTCATCATCTATAGCATTTTTAATGGCATGAAATGCTTGCAATTGTAGTGTATTTAAAGTTGCAAGTCTTTCTTCTGTTCTTTCTGCTTGTAGTTGAATGTCATAGTCTTCAAAGTTAATGTCATCTATAAGACCTGGATCAGGCAAATTAAAACTTGCACAACTTAATCCATGAGTTAAAAAGACTTCTTGGATTTCCATTAACGCTTTTAAGTGTGCAATGGGTTCATTGTATCGTCGCATAAAGTCTTCAGCCATATTACTTTTAAAAGTCTCCCACAAAGCTAATGCATTTGAAGCATTTGAGAAGACACAAATAAAAGCAAATTGTTCTCTCATCTGTCGTGGCATTTGACATTGTGCTGCTTCTTCTAAACATCTTTCCCACTCTGTATCATCAGCGAGTAAGTTTCTATGTCTTGCAGCTAAATGGAAGGATTCATATACAATGTCATTAACAGTTCTTAATTGTTCAAAACTTTGTGCTCCTGGAACATTTAAAAGTAATATCCGTAAGCAAAAACGTTCAACATCTCTTGGACTGACTGTGTAAATTCGTGGAATTATTTTATTGCCTCTGGTTTTTCTTGGTCTCCATAATCCATTCACAAAAACATAGTGATATGGAATTTCAATATATAAGTATTGTGTTGCTTCAGCATCAGTGGAATTTAATGCAAACCATGCAGTTAGTGTAGTGTGACGATCTTCACTTTGGGCCAATGCATTCATTTCATTTCCAGCATGGAAATAGACTAAATGTCGTTGTGGCAAATGTACTGCTAACCTATATACTGCATGTGATCTATCATGCATTTCAAATTTTAAAAGCCGCCACATAGCTTCTGGCGCACTGACATAGCGAGCATCTACATGAGATGCAAGTTCATCATGTACTAACTCACTACTTTCAGGGTTGTCTGCACTTTTGACGACTACAGTAGCTGCATCGTAACCTTTGTAAATATATTTGTAGACATATTTAATGGATTTGATGGAAGTGCAGGCTTCTACGTTGATGTGGGCGTTGTACTTCATGAGTAAATGTGGATTGTAGGGTACTACATATCTATTGTCCACTTTTTTTCCACGAATAATGGCACTATCTCCTTCTCTTCTTTTATAAAGTGGATATCCATCACAATTGGCATAGGTTTTGTCTCTATAATCTTTTGGAAATTCTTTGGAACATTTATTATTTTCCATACATGGTGATTGTGGATTAAGGTCACCACAGGGTCCATGAATCATGCGATGAGTAACAATCTCATATAGTCTACCATATAGTTCTGGATCTGGTAGTTCAGCAACAATGACTGCATCCACTTTGTCTGAAGTATCTAATTTATCTTTTTCTTGAAGTATTATTAGAAGATGTGCATGTGGAAGGCCTCTTTTTTGAAATTCAATGGTATATACATAAGCAAGACATTTGCCAAATAACTGATTTATAGTGAAGTCACGTATTAATTCATTTAATTTAATCTTAAAAACTCTGGCTACTAAATCTGGTCGATCTGAAGCAGTTTGTCCAAGAAGTAGATTTAGTGTAATTTCTGGCCATTGTGGATTACATGTAAATGTCACAAATAGATCGGGTTTGCCAAATTTTGTCACAATAGCCATAGCATCATTGTATCTTTCTCTCATATTCCGAGGAGATCCTTGAAAGGAAGATGGTAAAATGATGGCTTTGCCAGCTGTCATGTCTCTGCTTGTAGCCACGTCAGCAACATAGTCCATGAGTCCAGAATATTGTTCTACACGGAGTTTATCTTGTTGATATTTGATAAAGTTTAAATTATTTGCCTCAACTTGCAAATATGAATCAATAATCCATTGTTGTGTTAGTTTCCCACCACATAAAATTGGATTAAATACATTGCGAATGGCAATTTGAGCTACTTTAAATTCAAGCATAGAAACATTATTTCGGATTCTGGCTTTAGCATTTGGGTAACTGGGAAGAGTTAATTTTGGTTGCCAACCTGCTTCTCCGTGTGGGAAAAAGATGGGATATGTCATTGGATCTAAATTTGGACTTAAGATACTCATATTAATAAACGGTTGGTCCTCATTTCTAGGATATATTCGAATGTCTCTTTGAAATGGTGGTTCTCCTTCATCATTCTGAAACACCATTGCAACCTCATTTGTTGTTGGCAAGTTATAACGACGTTTATCAGTATGTCTGTCTCTTTTAAGCACCATATTAACCTTCGGCATTGGTAATTGATGTGTTTGTGAATGAAGTAGTTGTTCATTTTCTACTTCTGCCAATTTTTTATAAGCTTTACTGTAGGGATTGTTGTCCATAATGTTATTTAGCTCTATGAAAACAGTGGGTAAGCATTTTTTATTTTCTTCCATCTGCATACGTTGGTCAACAGCTTCCATTGTATCTAGGACATATAGTTGAGCGAATTTTCTTTTATTTCCTTCCTCTGGATGTAAATGGGAAGTGCGATGATAAATTTGTCCTTGGACTTTAAAACAGTAAGGACCATGTCCGGGTACATTAGCAGCTAATGTTGCCCCCATGGATGCAAAGGATATGGCACTATTGTAGGATCTTATGTTTGTCTTAAAAATTTTGTAGTTTGGAAAAGTAGGTTCAGTCATAATATTTTGTAAATAAATTGGAAATTCTTTCCTTTCTGGAAGTTTGAACTTGCCTTTTTGACAACAACTAATAAATTGTCCATCTCTGGGTCTCTCCTGTTTAAAATAATAAGCCTCACAAAACTGACATTGAGTAGTCATGTCCCCACAACTATGAACCTCTACTGCTAAAGACTTGAGTAGAGGACAATTTGCAAAGCATATAGGATTTTGACTTTCATATTCATCAGGTGAAATGTCATATAATGTTTCAACAACAGGTTCTAAATGTTTTGTTTTTTTCGTTGCTTTTCTTGGTATATGTTGTATTGTTTGAGGTAAAATGTCATGTAATGTTTCATGAAACGGTTCTAAATGCTTTGTTTTCTTTGTTGCTTTTTTTGGTATCTCTTGTCTTTTTTCTGGTAAAATGTCATCTGATGTTTGAGCAACAGGTTGTAAATGCTTTATTTTCTTTGTTGTTTTTTTTGACATATCTTTAATTTCTGCAAGTGACAGTCTTTTGCTTGCAATTCTTTTGCGTTCTTTTTCTCGTCGAATTTCCTTCTTCTCCGGTGTCTGCTGGCTGTCTGCTCTCTGTCGTCGTTCTCTAGCTTGGCGTCTTTTCTTTTCTTGTTTACTCTCATTATCAGCCATGTTAATCTGTAAAAATAAAATAATGTACCATTAGTTTATTTTGAGATGTTAAGTTGTTTTTCATGACAAATAGTTATCAATAGTGTGTTAACATTTTATAGTTAATCAATTTCAATGCGGTCAATTGAATAAAAGTCTAAATAAGGGCATGAGATAATTATTTAAAGAAATTTTTATTTATTAAACATGTATCCAAAAGCAAGTGTTTCAGTAACTAAAAAGGTATTTTAAAAAAGATGTTATGTCCTTATTTACAGCACTATTCAATTTGTCAAATGGCAATTAAATTAGGGTTTAGGACTGGAATGTTACAATGACAAATTGTATAGATTCTGTGTTTTTAGACTTTTTTGGACTATGCCAATTTATTTTTTAAGTTTACATTGAAGTTTGTATTTATTGTTAAAGATTATTGGCCCTAAAAGACAAATAAGAGATAGATGATAGATATTACTTTTTATACTGTACCTTGGTTGAAGTTTGATTTCAAGCAAAATTCTTTGTTGGTCCGGTGTTGAAAGCCTTCGTCCGATGGTCTGGTCCTGTGTTGAAAGTCCTCGTCCGATGGTGTAGTCCTCTGTTGAAAGTCCTCGTCCTCTGGTGTGGTCCTCAGTTCCAACTCCTGTTCCGATGTTCTTGACGCAGTATCTGTTATAAAATAAAAATGAAAATGTTATGTTATTTGAATGTCTTTGTATTAATGAAAAAATGGCATTATTTCTGTGTTTTTCTACAATCCTTTTTGGTGCGCCACAATTTTGGTATGCTTCTGTAGGCTATTTTCTAAGGCTTATAGGTGGTTAAACATTAAAGAAGAATATTAATTAATTTTTCTCTTTTTTTACTTGTTATACTGTACCTTGGTTGAAGTTTGATTTGAAGCAGAATCTTTGTTGGTCCTGTGTTGAAAGCCTTCGTCTGATGGTCTGGTCCTGTGTTGAAAGTCCTCGTCCAATCGTCTGGTCCTCTGTTGAAAGTCCTCGTCCGATGGTGTAGTCCTCTGTTGAAAGTCCTCGTCCAATGGTCTGGTCCTCTGTTGAAAGTCCTCGTCCGCTGGTGTGGTCCTCAGTTGAAACTCCTGTTCCGATGTTCTTGACGCAGTATCTGATATAAAATAAAAATGAAAATGTAATATTATTTTAATGTATTTGTATGAACTAAAAAATGACATTATTTCTTTGTTTTTCTACAATCCCGTTTGGTGTCCACCACTTTTGGTATGCTTATTTAGGCCTTTTTCTAAGGCTTATAGATTGTTAAACATAAAATAAGTATCTAAATGTACTTTGGTATGTGTTTGTGTGAGTTTTCATACAATCCTGTTTGGTGCGCACCACTGTTGGTATGCTTATTTAGGCTTCTTTCTAAGGTTTATAGGTTGTTAAACATAAAATAAGAATGTAAATGTAGTTTGCTATGTGTTTGTGTGAGTTTTCATACAATCCTGTTTGGTGCGCACCACTGTTGGTATGCTTATTAATGTTGTTTTGTAATGCTTATAGGTTGTTAAACATAAAATAAGAATGTAAATGTAGTTTGCTATGTGTTTGTGTGAGTTTTCATACAATCCTGTTTGATGCACACCGCTGATGGTATGCTTATTAATGTTGTTTTGTAATGCTAATAGGTTGTTAAACATAAAATAAGAATCTAAATGTAGTTTGCTATGTGTTTGTGTGAGTTTTCATACAATCCTGTTTGGTGCGCACCACTGTTGGTATGCTTATTTAGGCTTCTTTCTAAGGCTTATAGGTTGTTAAACATTAAATAAGAATCTAAATGTAGTTTGCTATGTGTTTGTGTGAGTTTTCATACAATCCTGTTTGATGCGCACCACTGTTGGTATGCTTATTAATGTAGTTTTGTAATGCTAATAGGTTGTTAAACATAAAATAAGAATCTAAATGTAGTTTGCTATGTGTTTGTGTGAGTTTTCATACAATCCTGTTTGGTGGGCACCAATGTTGGTATGCTTATTTAGGCTTCTTTCTAAGGCTTATAGGTTGTTAAACATTAAATAAGAATCTAAATGTAGTTTGCTATGTGTTTGTGTGAGTTTTCATACAATCCTGTTTGATGCGCACCACTGTTGGTATGCTTATTAATGTAGTTTTGTAATGCTAATAGGTTGTTAAACATAAAATAAGAATGTAAATGTAGTTTGTTATGTGTTTGTGTGAGTTTTCATACAATCCTGTTTGGTGGGCACCAATGTTGGTATGCTTATTTAGGCTTCTTTCTAAGGCTTATAGGTTGTTAAACATTAAAATAAGAATTTAAATGTAGTTTGCTATGTGTTTGTGTGAGTTTTCATACAATCCTGTTTGATGCGCACCGCTGATGGTATGCTTATTAATGTTGTTTTGTAATGCTAATAGGTTGTTAAACATAAAATAAGAATGTGCTATGTGTTTGTTACAATCCTGTTTTGTGTGTACCAGTTTGTGTGTACCATATGTTGCATACTTTGGCCCTCATTCAATTGCAGTTTGGCCAATTCAATAGGGTTCTAAATGTGCTTATTTGGAGCCCTATTGAATTGTCCAAAATATCAATTGAATGAGGGCCTTTGTTTGCTGGATTTGTTATATTGTGAGGGCCTCATTGAATTTGGTTTTTCAATAGGGCTCTATATAAGCACAGAGCATATTTTTGAACAGAAGTTTTTAGTTAAATTGAGCCAAATGTGCTTATATAGAGCCCTATTGAAATGGTCAAATCACATTTGAATGAGGCCCTCGGCCATTAAACATATTTAGGTCCTGAATCAATTGCGTTTTGACCAATTGAATAGGGCTCTATATAAGCACATAAAAATTTTGTGGACAGAAGTTTTTAGTTAGTGAAGACCTATTATGTGCTTATATAAAGCCCTATTCAATTAGCCAACTCAGAATTGAATAAGGCTCATGGTTCGGTTCTTTTTTATACTTAATACTTTACCTTGATTGAAGTGTGGAATGACAGAGGGTCCCCTCCTGCCAATCTTAATCCGCCGGTCTTCTTGTAGTGTCTGTTTGAAAAATAAAGTGAAATAGTGAATTATAGAATTTTTTATTTGTATTTAACAAACCATGGCCTTTTCAGCATTTAAAGTATTTTTGTATCTTACCTCTTCTTGTTTGTTGGTGTTCTTTAAAAGGAATTGTGCTTCACAGTGCACAGTGCAAATTGTTGAGAGACGCTGTTGATGCAGAGTCTGTTTGAATATTAAAAAAAGTAGAAAGATTGAGTTTTAGGTGATCTATTAAATTGCAGTAAATTAATTTCATTGAAATATACTTCTGTAATTAATTTGAATTAACATTTTTTTTTGGTAGGGTCTACACACATATGTCACATACATGAAGCACATTTCCATAGTTGAAAGTAATTTTTTTGTGTGCGTGTGACATATCACTATACATGAATCATATTTTAATTGTTAAATTAACCTTATTTTTATTTTTGGCCAACATACATAAATGTGTGTGTGACATGTGACTATAGATGATACACATATATGTGCGTGTCACATATCAGTATACATGACTCATATTTTAATAGTATTTTAATAGTCCCAACTTATTTTTTTGTAATGTAATTTAAATGTAGTTGTTTAATTAGTTTGTTGCAGGGGCAATACACATAAATGTGCATGTGACATGTCACTATACATTATACGCATAAATGTGCGTGTCACATGTCACTATACATTATACACATAAATGTGCGTGTCACATGTCACTATACATTATACGCATAAATGTGCGTGTCACTTGTCAGTATACATTATACGCATATATGTGCGTGTCACATGTCAGTATACATTATACGCATATATGTGCGTGTCACTTGTCAGTATACATAAACCTCTTTGTCTTCTTTAATTTTTTTTTTTTGATGTCCTGTCTTGAAAATAAGTAATATATTATAGCTTACCTCTCAGTTGTAATTTGCACAATGTAAAGTAGTAAATTAGGAAAGAATTATCTTCTCAAGTTTTAGCAGCAGTTATCTCCGAAGTCACTCTGTTCATCACCTGAGGAGAAATGTATTTTTCTCTGTCAAATAGACAGTATTTATCAACTTGTAGAACATTCTGGAAAATTAGACCGTTAGAACGTAATACGCATGCGCTATTTGCGTTCCAGCTTACAATTTGCGTTCCATCCGCCATTTTGTGCGTAGTAGTGGTTAAAATGGTGTTTAATATGAGTGTGATCCGTTCCGCATAGTATGTGTTTCATTATTGCGAGTAAGTGTAGTGTAGTTACGTCTGGAGCCTCGTTTTCGTTTTGTTCGGCGGCCATTTTTTCTCTCGCTTAGCCGATTTTCGGTCGTTTAAACTCTTTGTTTTGACTTAAATGGACGTGTAAATTAACTTTTGGAGGTGCCGGATGCCCCCCCCGTGCTGTAAGTAAGCTTTTTATGTGTTTGTTGTGTTTATTTCTTGTGTTTGTGATGTTTTGATGCGCGGCGGTTGGAATGGGTCTTTCGCGGCCGTATTTTTTTCCGATGCGGCCGTATTTTGTTGCGATGTTGCCGTATTTTTTTGCGATATACGCAGTTAGCTTTTACGTGTACGACGCAGTGTATTTGTTTCTAAGTCGTGCGTATGTGTGTTAAGAGCGTGTGAAGGGCCTTTTTTACTGTTTTTTTGTTAAGTCTTGCGTCTGTGTGTCTGGGTGTAAGCGGGTGTGAGGCGACTTTGAGTTTTTTTTTGTTATGAAGTTGTGTGTGTGTGTATGTGTGTGTTAACACAGCCGATGTTGGGATGCTCCCACCACCGCAAATGCGGACCCTCGCTTCGCGAGGATCCGCATTTGCGGGGACGTTGTTGGGTTTTTGTTGGCTGGGCGGTTGGGTTTATTCTGTTAAAAAAGTCGTGTGTGTGTATGTGTGTGTTAACACAGCCGACGTTGAGCCTCCACAACCGCAAATGCGGGCCCTCGCTTCGCGAGGACCCGCATTTGCGGCGAACTGCGTCCCTCGCTTCGCGAGGGACGCAGTTCTTGCAGGCTCGCTACGCGAGCCCGCAAGCGTGAGCAACAACTCGTACACTCACAACTATATATGTGATTATGCTGCAGCTGATAGCGAGGCTCAATTCTACAGATAAGAGCACAGTACATGTGAGTATTAGAAAAAAAAGTCCCAAGTTATGTGACGCCCAAATGGCAGCTGTGTTCTTATCTGTGGCATTGATGCAAGCTGCTTTAGCAGCAGGGGGGAGAAAGGCAGATACTATGGTTAATAAAGTGACAGCAGCTTTTTTTTTTCAATTTATGAATGTGAAATGTTATTTTATAAATGTAAAAATAAAAAATGAAATCTGGGATAAAAAAAAATGTGCGGGGGGCGGTTGCACCATTGCCCCTATTCACTAGCCTCCACTGCCTATTAGGTTAGCTATCTTGTCCTGAAGGGCAAGACACATGGGACCACTGGAACCAGTGCCTGCTCCGGCTCCCTATTCCAGGTCTCCCACACGAGGCCCCCCCCCCCCCCCCCCGCATTGACTCCTGAGGGACCACACGGTAAGCAAAGAGAAGGTACCAAAGAAGCTTCTTTCAATTCCTCTCCTGCTCTGTAAAGGTCCTGAGCATTCACTTTAGGATCCTATTGTACTGCTCACATAAGTTGTTGGTCTGGGGGTAATAGGGCAAGGAACTCAGTTGCCTGATCCCGCAGAGCTGAAACAATTGCTGGTCAGTATCTGATAGGATCTCTTTGGGAAGCTTGATCCTAGAAAAAAATTACCATCAAGGTCTCTGACAAAATAATGGCAGTAATCTTCCCCATGGTCCAGCTCTCACATACCGATGTGAGAGCTGGACCATAAAGAAATTGATGCCTTTGAATTGTGGTGTTGGAGAAGACTGCTTAGAGAAGAAGCAGGAGCTCAGAGGAGCAGTGACTGAGAGACGCACCTGGCGTGCTGTGGTCCATAGAGTCACGGAGAGTCGGACGCAACTGAACGACTAACCAACAACAAATAACATTATTATGATAAATAATTTTGCATCAGTTAGTCTGTTTTAGACAAAGGGACACAAAATATTACTATGTATTAATAATCATATCCGGATTTATGATTGACAATACCCTTTAAGGTGTGTACCTATTTGATAAAATATAACAGATAAATTGTACCTAATATCAATTTAAACTGCATTACAAAATATAAGAAAATAATTCTATACTTTGCCAATTAGAGTTTATAAAGTAGACTTCAGCCTTATGGATTTTCTATCTTTTTGTGTGAGCTTCCCTCAGATCTATAGGCTTCTCTCAGCTTTCTTTTTAGGCCCAAAATATCTCTGGCCATGTGCTGCTCCCAAAACAAATGTCTGCCTTCCTTTTCTTACTCCTTGGATATACCTAATCTTATCTCTCAAACCACATTCCAAGCTATGTCACATGAGCTCTATCAACCAATGGGAAAATAGATGAGGTAATGGTTACTTTAGGGCATTATTCGTAAATTCGTAAAACTGTGTAATAATAACGTGTAACCACTAGAGTGTAGTCTTGTTTGATAAAATCGTAAAGGTATATTAATGTGAGGTGGGTTATGAATGCATCCAGTATAATGCATCATAACCCACCTAGCAAAAACGTTTGCATGAAAACATGCAAACCGTTTTTGCAATAAAATAAAACATGTGCTGGAGGTGAAGTTGACACCCCCATCAACTGAGATTTGCACATTGGGCTCCACATTTCTAATGAGGAGCCCAACATGCAGCACATGCACATGCTGATTGGTATTTGAGCCAATCAGCAAGCAGCAGTGATGTCAGCACTGCTGCCGAACACCTCGGGAGGAGGAAGCAGGAACCAAATGCAGTGTAGCGCAGCTTGATGCAACCCCTTAGGAATACAATACATAATAATCTAAGATGTGGAATAAGAATTGAACCAATACCAGGCACAGTCATATAATAGCGAGAAAGCAGTGTAATACGATGAACAATATGGGTAGATAATGAGGGCAAAGGTGATAGATTTGGGCAGATAGAGTAGAATCTACCCCCATCCCTCTATGGTCCCACTCCTCCATTACACCCCCATTCTGTGTGGAAAGCGTCTAAATTACCCCCACACTCAACAAGTGATCCCACTCCATCTACCCCCTCAGCCCAGACAATAGATATATTACACAATTCTCTGGGGCTGTGGGGCAATTTCTGGTTCTGGGGGAGGTGATGGGGCAATACTCTGGGGCTGGGGGGCAATTCACTGGGGCTGAGGGAGGTCACAGGGCAATTCTCTGGGGTTGGGGGACAATTCTCTGGTGCTGGGAGGCAAAAGACTAGGGGCCTCATTCTATTAGCGGCCGTAAATCGGCCGTAAGGCTGCGATTCCTTGCGGGGGTTCAGTTAACTCGCGATTCTATTATACGGCCCCGCAAGGATCTCCTTTTACGGCCGGCCGCATATCTTGGAACCGGCCGTAATCTGTGAAATATAAAAACTCAAAAATAAATTCAAGCCTGCACTGTACAGCTCTGTAAATGCTAGGGATCATATTGGGGGACATGAGGATTAAAAGGAACCCACTCTCAAGCTTGCACATCTGCCCAAACCCGAGTTCAAATTAACTGTTTATTTTCCGGCTGCGGCGTGGGTGTGTCTGAGGTGCTCCAAGCACTCTGGACTTTTTACATGGATATTTTACGGATATTAAAAATAAAATATTTTACGGATTTGAGTACAGGATAATTATGTGCTATTTTTTCTAACACCTAAAATCCCTTTATAGTCTTCTCAAAGTGCAGGATGGCTTTATTTGAGCTATTTTATGTGCTTAATTGGTGCTAGCGAGACCTCTTTCCTGCAAGTAAGCTGCGGCTCGCTTTTAGCCTTGCAGAGAGGTTTCCCGGAGCAATTGAATTGCAAAACTCTTGCGGCCGTTTTAGATCAAAGGCTTTCCTCTGGCGCGAGCGGCCGCAAGAGATAGCAAGGCACCGGCCGCAAGCCTGCCGGAGCCTCCGGCCGTAAGGGAATAGAATAGCCGAATAGCTTGCGGCCGGTCCTTGCGGCCCCGCAACGGCTGCGGCCGCTAATAGAATGAGGCCCCAGGAATGGGGAGGTCACAGGGAAATTCTCTGGGGCTGTAGGGCAATTCTCTGGGGGCCAATTCACTGGGGTTGGGGAGGTCATGGGGCAATTATCTGGGGCTGTGGTCGATTCTTTGGTGCTGGGTAGCAATTCACTGGGGTTGGGGAGGTCATAGGGCAATTCTTTGGGGCTGGTAGGCAAAAAATGGGGTTGGGTAGGCCACAGGACAATTCCCTGGCACTGGGGGCAATTATCTGGGGCTGGGGGGGAGTGAAGGAGCAATTATCTGCGGCTGGGGGGCAATTACTGGGGCTGGGGGAGGTCACAGGGCAAATCACTGGGGCTAGGGGGAGTACCACCTGGGATGTACATAAAACAATCAGTGAATGAAGGGACAGAAATCTAAAGGAAAGTGTCTGACATCATGTGACTTCCCACAGCATGGCAGACTTCAGGTGATAACTGAGCATGTCTGCATAATCCCCAGGCAAAAAAGAAAAATTGTATAAGTTATGCTAATTATCACTGGGAATATCATTGAGAGAAAACTGTTTGCAAAAGCAAGAAATTCAACAGACTTCAGGCTAACGGTTTAACTGTTTACTTTGGATTTTTTTTCATGCAAAAACATTTTTTCAGACACTATAAATTATCTTCTATCAGATGCATTATTAACCCAGCTCACTTTAATATACCTGGAAGAAAAAAAGGACAAATTATACTAGAAAACATATTGACCAACATAATAAATAAAAGTTCATATCTGAATATCCTAACAGTTTAATGATAGCAGTTGTCAATTTGTGCATAACAAGAAACAAAATGTTGAATCTGAGAACATGCAATCTCATACATGTTTATCTCAATGGCATCTCCTAGGTCTTGTCAAAAAGAAACATGGGGTAAGAAGTTAAGTTGAAAACTGGCTGTGGGTGTAAGAGCACTGAAATTCCTTTATACATAGAAATCCCAGATTCATATATATATATATATATATATATATATATATATATATATATATATATATATATACGTACGTATACATGTATACATACATAAAAATAATGCATAAAAATAACATATAACAAAAAAAATGAATTCAATTGTAATGACTACAAATGTCCTGAATGAGTGTCCCCACTTTTCCCGGGCCATACTGCGGAACAGGGCTTGGTATTTTCCTGCAGTGAGGGCATATCAGTAGCAAGACCTGATTGACCTCCTTGTAATCTGTCATCTGGTCATGGGGAATGGCCTGGTAGGCTCAGCTTGCCCTTCCACTGAGCTGGCTTAAAAGCAACTGAACCCACTCACAAGTTCACACTGCCTTTCGAATACCTTAAGGAACCCATACAGGTCATCTCTGCCGTTCTCAAAGTGTTTAAAGCTGCAGTATACCACTTTGTGGTCCTTTAGGGGCAACTAATGGAAAGAGAGTCGCCATCCTCCAATCTGTCTATGCTTGTACCCCCTGGTTGATCACCCTCATCATCTCAGTGATCTCAACAGAGGTTGGTTCAGTAGATAGGTCAAAACATTTCACATTGCAGGTACTCTGGTCCACTTTCCCCCTCATTGGTGATGCCTGGTCTAGAATTTGCCAAAATGTCATACTAACATTTATAGGTATTACTCAGTATTTGATACTCCCAAGGTACATGAAATTATTACTTTCCTCAAAAGAAAAAAAAAATCCTTACATATTTGTAGGGGTTGTTTCTGTTCTCATACAATTTATAAGGCCTTTGATTACTGTTCCAGTGACACTCTTTACCATAACATCCCACTGCATATTCCTGGCCTCGGGGTCATAGGGAATATGAAATTTCCAATCAAAGCACAATAATTGGGTGAGCTGTTGTGTAACTGAGACAGATAGGGTCACCTAACAACATGTCCTTTAATTGCCACATGGAAAAAAGAAAATTACCCTTACCTAGGAAACGGGGTTGCCTGTTTTCCAAGACCCCCAGTCCACCCCTCTACATTATCAACAATAATAATCCCCCACTATTTCTCTTATACAGCACTTTGGGCATGATCTTGGGTCTGGACCTGGCGGTTGGATAAAAACCGAAACAAGGGGAGTTTCTTTAGAAGGTTGTCTTCTATCCTTATTATTATTATACTTGGCATTTTTAATAGAAATTATAATTTTGCGACCTTTTTACCTGGAGTTTCTCCCTTTCATGTTGTCCTGCTCATTGAGAAACAGAAAACAAATCACTGTTTTAAAATGAACAGATACAGCCAAAACAAAAATTCCCACTACCATTGGACTGCACTGTCCCCCTCCTCCAACAACTCCAAAAGTCCAGCAATTGACCCCACTGCCCAGATTAATCAGTCCTCCTCCTGATATCCTGGGACTTCAAATCCTCTCCTTGCCTCCTCCTTCTGCGGCAAGTCCTGTTGGTCGGGAGCAAGATCCAACACATCTAGCTTCGATGGAGCTGACGCCCCACCTCTGGCTCACCAATGGACCCAGTCCTCCTGACTGAAAAATAGAGAATGATATATGTGTTAATTATGTTAAATGCTACATTAGTTGCTTTTTTGCTAACTATCTGACATTTTGCTGTCTTGAACCTGGATGTTTCACTTAATTTCTATTATGTGTAGCTATCATTTGCTGGATGTGATCAATTCTGTGCATTATGTTCTTGGTTGTTATTGGCTTTTAACAATATCTTGATTCCTGCTGCAGTCTGTATATACATACACACACACTTTAGAACTTGTTGGGCAGTGTGTCATACTAACTAGTCAGTGACCATATCTTACCAAGAGTTGTTAACATGCTGCTGAAAGGTGTTCCCTCATAGGCTAGTACACTACACTGCACATCCATCCCTACAGAGTCTATATCTGCATACGCTGCAGTGGGCACACCCATACATGGACTGTCTATTGGATGATTACTTGTGTTGTGCCCACTAATGATCCATCTATCCTTTGGTAAATCAAATGGAGCTGACATGTCAGTGTCATTGGTGGTCAGCATTTACATGGGTTGTGTGTTTTCTATGTGTGTGTGATGTACATATTGTGGCATGTTGGTGTATCTGATATTCACCTGACATGGAGGCTGGATCAGGTTTGGCCACCAGGCTTGGAGCTCCAGCGACTCAGCATCTCCTTGAGCACCTTCTCCCACTCGGTATACTTGACAGTCACTTGGGGACTATTACTTGCTGCTCTATCCTCCTCGGCCATTATCCTCCGCAACTTGGCCCGAACGTCATCAAAGCAATGCTTGACAGACCTCACATCCCTTTCTGTCAAGACCAATGCTGTCACTGCGGCTGCTACCTCCTTTTAAGCCTGGGCCGGGCCTTACTTCCTTCCCCTTGCAAGAATAGTGGGGCAGTTACAGATAGCACTGAGGAGGACCACCATCTCCTTGTGTCTGTAGTTAGGGGCCCTGTGTTTGCCCACAGACTGTTGCACTCCCAACTGTGGATTGAGATTCTGTGCTTCCTCCTCTGACCCTGAGGCCTGTCCCTCCTCCTCACTGCCACCCCCCAAGGATCCCCTCCCCCTCTGACCCTGTGCTGGGAGTGTCTATGACTATGGCAACTCAGTCTTCACTCCAATCTCCTCCTCTCCCCTCACCTCCACTCCCTTCACCTCCACTCCCCTCTCCTCCACTCCCCTCACCTCCACTCCTCTCACCTCCAGATCCGGGCTCACAAATGGAGATCGCAAGCTACTTTGATATTCAATTGCCTTCCGTTTGCATGCTCCGATCGAGTTACTTGCTACGAGCTGCGATCCATTGCGATTCTTAAAATTGCAAGTTACTTCCCTCCAAGCCTTTGATCTTTCATGTCCGCAAGAGTTGCGGCTGCTAAAATTACAAATCTCTATTCAATTGCTCCGATTTTACATTGCAAATCACTGTGTCAAGCCTGCAAATTGCCAAAATCGAACCACAGGTTACTTGGACCAAGGAGGTCTCGCAAAGGGCTTACTTAAAAATCGGAGCACTTTAAATGCAAATATAAATTCAATACAGCAGTGTAAATGATTGGGAACACAAAGGTTGACATTAGAATTAAAAGCACAAAATGTGCAAGCTTGCACATCGCTAAAATATAATACTTTATTTCATGTTTATTTTCCATCCAAAGTCCTACGGGCCTCAACCTTCAAGCCCGTAGGACTTTGGAATCCAACCTCCCTTTTTTTTTTGTAAGTCCTATGGGCTTGAATAACGAGTTACGGGCTTGGAGGTCATTCAAGCCCGTAGGACTTTGGACGGAAATTAAACATGAAATAAAATATTTTATTTTGGCAATGTGCGAGCTTGAGCATGTTGTGCTTTTAATTCTAATGTTAACCATTGTGTTCCCAATCATTTACAGTGCTGTATTGAATTTATATTTGAATTTAAAGTGTTCCGATCTTACAGTCTTGAACCATGCGTTACGGACTTGCGTCTGCCATCAGCCAATTTAATAGCAGAGTAAAAGTAGACCTACTGGAGCCCGCAACTCAATCGCAGAAAATCGGCTATCTGCGATGTAGTTACGGACCCAAATGAAATGAGGCTGTATATGTGTAAATATGTGAGTTTTTACTCTATGTGTATGTATATTATGGGACCTTCGTGCTAATTTGTTAAATTCTACTATACAGTCAACGCATGGGCTGAAGCTCACATCTTTATTATCTCTCCCTGTCAATCGTTATCTGTTGGGCCATTTTCTATTGGCTCCAAGGGCTGTAATGCACACTGTAATTTTGGGTGATTGGCTTTCATCTGCGAGCGGCATGTATTCACGCCCCCAAACAGCTAGCGGTCGCAGGAAGCATTTACGTTTCAGGTTGGAATTTATGCTTCAGCCTTCAGGTCGGAGTTTGCAGGCTGGATTCAATTGAATACATCTAAACATTTAGAGAAATAAACACCTGCAGCTAAAATATCAGGTTACAGGCAATTGCGGGTTTGCAATTGAATGAGGGCCATCATTAATGTATAACACAGCAATACCATTGGCGCTCCAAAATCTCAGCAAAGCACACTAAAGATTTGGCACCAAATAATACAAGCAATAAAACACAAACTGTGACAGTCTCTATAATCAAGGAATTAACAGTAAAACAAATCAGCCTTTGAATTACTAACAGTCATTTTTACAACACACAGTCATTCCTGACACATAATTCATACATTTTATTTTATGCACTTTCTTAACTATAGACATTTTATCTGTTCAGTAAATCTATTCAAGATTTCACTAGGTTAACACACCCTATAAATGACTAACATAACAAGTAACATGTATAGCAGTTTGTACCTAGCATTCTTTACAGCATATCTCCCAAAATTGTATATATTTTATTTGTAGGTCTAACAACAGTCCTTATCTTTTGTAATTTACTGCAAAGCAGTAATACTAAACTCTCTGTCAAAATACAAATGAAACCATATCTATTAATAATCCCTACTACTGCATCTAGGTAAAAAAATAGAACTCAACTAAAATTGAGTATCAATCTCCCAAGAGCAATTTGAACCCAATTGATTTTGGAAGGAGTTACTCCCCACTCACTCAGATGAAAGGAAGCTAAGCTCTGCAACACAGATCTGCAGCATATCACAGATTTATGCAAAGCCTGGTCTGATTATCCGTTATCTATAAGTGGCCTGGGCTTTTCTGTGTAGCAGAGCTACAAATTCATCCCTCCTGAGGGTGTTTTGAAGAGATATGGCGAAACTCATTCTCCACCAAATGTTGGGGAAAAATCCATTATCAGTGCCTCTTGCACAACCAACACTAAGGGGCCTAAACTAGATTGTCTCATAAAGTTTCTTTATTGACAAGCTTGGAGCCAAGATGGCGTATCTATGTAAAACACACACAAATTGGACTGAAGTACCGCATATACTCGAGTATAAGCCGAGTTTTTCAGCCCTCTTTGTAAGGCAAAAAAGGTCCCCCTCGGCTTATACTCGAGTCACTCTACCCTGTGTCTCTCTAACTCCCCCATGTCTCTCTAAACCCCCGTGTCTCACTAAACCCCTGTGTCTATTTCCCTCCCCCCTCCTCATCCTCAACCCCCCCTAGCCTTTCTAAACCCCCCTTTACCCCTCTCAATACCTCCCCCTCTCCTTTTCCCCTCACTTACCTCCATCTATAGTTTCTCCCCGGCCTCCGCTCCTTCCTGCTTCGGCACCCGGCATATGCAAATAATGAGACGTCACAGCGTCACGTTGTTAGCATATACCGGTGAATGGCAGCAGGAGCTGATGCTGGTAAGAATCAAGAGGGGAGAAAGGGATGTAATTGCATAGGGGGGAAGGAGGAGGATGGGAGGAGGAGGGGGGATGGGAAGGAGGAGGATGAAGGAGGATTGGAAGGATGAGGATGGGAGGGAGGACGATGTTCATTAGCATATACCAGTTCTGGTGATCTCCACCCTCACTACACCAGAGAACATCCTCCTCCTTCCCATCCTCCTTCATCCTCCTCCTTCCCATCCCTCCCCTCCTCCTTCCCGTCCTCCTCCTTCCCCCCTATGCAATTATATCCCTTTCTCCCCTCTTGATTCTTTTCAGCATCAGCTCCTGCTGCTAATACTTCCCCCGCAGCGTGTCTTATGCTATTTACCGGTATATGCTAATGACGTGACGTCACAGCGTCACGTCAGTAGCATATACCGGTGAATGGCATAAGATACGCTGCGGGGGAAGTATTAGCAGCAGGAGCTGATGCTGGTAAGAATCAAGAGGGGAGAAAGGGATGTAATTGCATAGGGGGGAAGGAGGAGGATGGGAAGGAGTTGGGGGGGATGGGAAGGAGGAGGGGGGATGGGAAGGAGGAGGATGAAGGAGGATGGGAAGTAGGAGGAGGAAGGAGGAAGATGGGAAGGGGGGGAACAGGAGGATGAGGGGGGAACAGGATGATGATGGGGGGGACAGGGGGATGAGGGGGGGACAGGGGGATGAGGGGGGAACAGGAGGATGAGGGGGGAAAGGAGGAGGATGAGGGGGAAAAGGAGGAGGGTGAATGGGAAAGGAGGAGGGTGAGAGGAAAAGGAGGAGGGTGAGGGGGGAACAGGAGAGTGAGGGGGAACAGGAGGAGAATGAGGGGGGAACAGGAGGATGATGGGGACCAGGAGGATGATGGGGGAACAGGAGGATGAGGGGGGAACAGGAGGATGAGGGGGGGGCAGGAGGATGAGGGGTAAAAGAGGGGGAACAGGAGGAGGGTGAAGGGGAAAGGAGGAGGGTGAGGGGAAAAGGAGGAGGGTGAGGGGGGGAACAGGAGAGTGAGGGAGAATAGGAGGAGGATGAGGGGGGAGGAGGAAGAGGGGGAAAGGGATGAGGAGGAGGATAAGGGAAAAGGGAGGAGGAGAGGGGGAAGGGGTAATGGTGGGGGGGGGGTGAGGAGGGAGGATGAGGAGGGTGGTTGAGGATGAGGAGGGAGGTTGAGGATGAGGAGGAGGGGTTGAGGAGGGGGCTTGAGGTTGAGGAGGGGGATTGAGGATGGGGTTGAGGAGAGAGGATGAGAAAGGGGGGTTGAGGAGGGAGGATGAGGATGAGGAAGGAGGTTGAGGATGAGGAGGAGGGGTTGAGGAGGGGGGTTGAGAAGAGAGGATGAGGATGGGGGGGTTGAGGAGGGGGGTTGAGGAGAGAGGATGAGGATGGGGGGGTTGAGGAGGGGGGTTGAGGAGGGAGGATGAGGTTGAGGAGGGGGTTAAGGATGAAGAGGGAGGTTGAGGATGAGGAGGGAGGTTGAGGATGAGGAGGGAGGTTGAGGAGGGGGTTGAGGGTGAGGAGGGAGGTTGAGGATGAGGAGGGAGGTTGAGGATGAGGAGGGAGGTTGAGGAGGGGGTTGAGGATGAGGATGGAGGTTGAGGAGGGGGGTTGAAGAGGGTGATAAGGGAGGGGGGAAGAGACACAGGGATGGGAGAGGTTGGAAGAGACAGAGGAAAGGGAGAGGGGAGAAGATACAGAGGGCACAAGAGGGACACAGGTGGCAGCACATTTCCCACTCTCGGTTTATACTCGAGTCACTCATTTTACCCAGTATTTTGTGGTAAAATAGGTGCCTCGGCTTATACTCGGGTCGGCTTATACTCGAGTATATACGGTAATATTAAAGTATTCTTTGTATATGAGCTTTATAGATGGAAGCAGAAGTGAACCCAAATATGGTCATTGACCTTGAGTAGGCAGACTGTCTGTGTGAATTGTAGAAACAGATGGCTACCCACTGAAGTCAAACACTAGTTTGTAGGCAAAACAAAACTTATCATATTATCTAGTCGCCTTTTGCATATGCCAAGGTTTTTAGTTAAGAGTTTCATGCAACAAAAGAAATACTGTGTAAAAGTCATTTTATAGCAGTTTGCAAAATGAAAGTTGCAGTTACAAAACAGCAGTTATAGTTACAAAATGGTGGGCAAAAAAATCAAGCATTTTATAATTTCCTGCACAATAGTGCAAATGTACATAAATCAGAATGAACTCACTTTGCACTCATGGTTATTAGAATAAATGTAAAACATACCTATTATTAAACTATATATATATACTAGCGACTTGCCCGTCAAAAAAATGACGGCAATGTGATGTATATGTTTGTCAAGTTGTTTAGTTATTAATATAGATTTTTGACACTTGTAAGTATTGTGATATGAACGTGTATTTTTGTAAAATGTTGATGTAATGGTTTTGTAACATGAAATTTGTATCTGAAGAATTGTTAACTTTAATATACATTGAATGCAGAGGAAAGCAAAAAGTAAAAAGCCTTGTTGAAACGTCCCTAATTTTAACATGAAGTTTAAAATATATGTAAGCAATAACCTTCAAAGTATATATTTTTAAACTTGAACTTTATTTTTTATGTAACTTTGGAAGTTGACAAAACATTTGTATAATTTTGAACATTATAAACAGGAACACAGTGAATACATTTTGTAACTTAATTTTGTATTAAAAGTATTAACATTTGAATGTAAAAACATTTGAACTTTAAATTAATAAGTATTAACATGCAATTTGTATCAGAATAATTGTTAAGTTGAATATACATTGAATGTAGAGGAAGGCATACAGTAAAAACTCTCCTTAAAACGTACCTAATGAAAGTAATTCCTTACTGACCACATAAACTGGCGATAAACATTAATGTAGGTAGTAATCTTAAGATAACAGACAATATTTACATTGTGACTTAGAAGGTGCTTGAGCTCTTAACATAAACTTTATAATCTGTTTGATGAAATAACTTGAAAATATAGTTTTTAAACTTGTAACATTAGAAACATTAACACAGTGACTTAACATTGTAACATAATTTTTCTTAAAAATGCTTGGCAAGTATTTTGTGAGGCGTATTATCCATAAACATTACTTCCATTAATTATGACTGAATTAAACAACAAATTGTTATGTATTTTTGAATGCTTTTAAAAAATGTTTGCATGGCTTTAGTTTGTATCCTGCAAAGTTATAGTACTTCATAGTAGACAATGTTTTTAGTAAAAAGACGTCCATCTTCTAATAAATCACCTCGACTTTTATTGTTTTCAATGTAAACTTTAATAGCCTGTGGATTTTTGCACTGTGACAATGCAATGTACAATTGACCATGTGCAAATACTGGTTCTTCCAAAAAAATACCCACAGATTTGAAAGTTTGACCTTGTGATTTATTAATGGTCATGGCAAATGCCATAATAATGGGAAATTGTCTTCTTTGAAGTATAAAAGGGAGACTACTTTCACTTGGTGCTAAATCTATTCTTGGTATGAAAACTCTCTCTCCTTTATGGGTCCCAGTTAATATTTTAGCATCTATAAAATGGTCCTTTAATTGTTGAACAATTAATCTTGTCCTATTGCATAGGCCTTTTTTGGGGTTCATATTTCGCAATAACATGATAATTGCACCTTTCTTTAGCTGCAAAATATGTGGTGGCATTCCAGAAGGAGTTAGAGAGTTTATGAATTCAGTCGAAAAGTTAGCCTGACTTTCATTGTCATCAGCAAGTACAGAATCAGCACTGTGATAATTTCTTTGTGGTGCATTAATTTTTTTAAAGATTTCATTATTGAGGATTAATGCATCTTTATTTTTACACGTCAGTATGACTTGGTTGGCAAGCTCGGAATATTCTTCATTATTTATACTCCCTTCAAATATAGCCGATATAATATCTTGTTGACAAATCATCTGAGGTGGGATCTCTACAGTGTCGTCAGGTAAATGTGGTATTTTTTCTGTTCTGCCTTCTCCAATTTTAATAAGCCAATCATTGAAATCATTTTGTCCTTCTGATCTCATATTTTGTTGCAGTTGAAGATGGGTAAAATGTTTCCATACTGTGCTTGACTTGATACAGGTTTCGATAATGTCAGTTCGATTTCCATGTACAACAACAGGTAATGTTTGTCTAAAATCGCCACCCAACAACATTACATTTCCACCAAATGGAAAAATATTATCCATGACTTCACGAAGCAAACGGTCAATACATTGGAGGGCATAGCATGACATCATTGTGGCCTCATCTATTATAATTAATTTACATTTCTTAAATTTCTTTGCTTGTAAGAGTGTCATGCGAATATCTGACAACGAATTTTCTAAAATAGGCACTGGCAGTTCTTCCACCTTCTAATAAAAGTGCAGCAATTCCAGTAGTGGCAAACGCCATTGCTATTTGTCCTTGTGCTCGTACTGAACTCATTAATATATTGTACAAATAGGTTTTTCCTGATCCGCCAGGTCCATCAAGATAGAAATAACGCTCTGTCACCATGTCATCATCTATTGCATTTTTAATGGCATGAAATGCTTGCAATTGTAGTGTATTTAAAGTTGCAAGTCTTTCTTGTGTTCTTTCTGCTTGTAGTTGAATGTCATAGTCTTCAAAGTTTATGTCATCTATAAGACCTGGATCAGGCAAATTAAAACTTGCACAACTTAATCCATGAGTTAAAAATACTTCTTGGATTTCCATTAACGCTTTTAAGTGTGCAATGGGTTCATTGTATCGTCGCATAAAGTCTTCAGCCATATTACTTTTAAAAGTCTCCCACAAAGCTAATTCATTTGGAGCATTTGAGAAGATACAAATAAAAGCAAATTGTTCTCTCATCTGTCGTGGCATTTGACATTGTGCTGCTTCTTCTAAACATCTTTCCCACTCTGTATCATCAGCGAGTAAGTTTCTATGTCTTGCAGCTAAATGGAAGGATTCATATACAATGTCATTAACAGTTCTTACTTTGTGCTCCTGAAGCATTTAAAAGTAATATCCGTAAGCAAAAACGTTCAACATCTCTTGGACTGACTGTGTAAATTCGTGGAATTATTTTATTGCCTCTGGTTTTTCTTGGTCTCCATAATCCATTCACAAAAACATAGTGATATGGAATTTCAATATATAAGTATTGTGTTGCTTCAGCATCATTTGAATTTAATGCAAACCATGCAGTTAGTGTAGTGTGACGATCTTCACTTTGGGCCAATGCATTCATTTCATTTCCAGCATGGAAATAGAATAAATGTCGTTGTGGCAAATGTACTGCTAATCTATATACTGCATGTGATCTATTTTAAAAGCGCCACATAGCTTCTGGCGCACTGACATAGCGAGCATCTACATGAGATGCAAGTTCATCATGTACTAACTCACTACATTCAGGGTTGTCTGCACTTTTGACGACTACAGTAGCTGCATCATAGCCTTTGTAAATATATTTGTAGACATATTTAATGGATTTGATGGAAGTGCAGGCTTCTACGTTGATGTGGGCGTTGTACTTCATGAGTAAATGTGGATTGTAGGGTACTACATATCTATTGTCCACTTTTTTTCCACGAATAATGGCACTATCTCCTTCTCTTCTTTTATAAAGTGGATATCCATCACAATTTGCATATGTTTTGTCTCTATAATCTTTTGGAAAATCTTTTGAACATTTATTATTTTCCATACATGGTGATTGTGGATTCAGGTCTCCACAGGGTCCATGAATCATGGGATGAGTAACAATCTCATATAATCTACCATATAGTTCTGGATCTGGTAGTTCAGCAACTATGACTGCATCCACTTTGTCCGAAGTATCTAATTTATCTTTCTCTTGAAGTATTATGAGAAGATGTGCATGTGGAAGGCCTCTTTTTTTAAATTCAATGGTATATACATAAGCAAGACATTTGCCAAATAACTGATTTATAGTGAAGTCACGTATTAATTCATTTAATTTGATCTTAAAAACTCTGGCTACTAAATCTGGTCGATCAGAAGCAGTTTGTCCAAGAAGTAGATTTTGATTAATTTCTGGCCATTGTGGATTACATGTAAATGTCACAAATAAATCTGGTTTTCCAAATTTTGTCACAATAGCCATAGCATCATTGTATCTTTCTCTCATATTTCGAGGAGATCCTTGAAAGGAAGATGGTAAAATGATGTATTTGCCAGCTGTCATGTCTCTGCTTGTAGCCACGTCAGCAACATAGTGCATGAGTCCACAATATTGTTCTACACGTAGTTTATCTTGTTGATATTTTATAAAGTTTAAATTATTTGCCTCAACTTGCAAATATGAATCAATAATCCATTGTTGTGTTAGTTTTCCACCACATAAAATTGGATTAAATTCATCTCGAATGGCAATTTGAGCTACTTTAAATTCAAGCATAGAAACATTATTTCGGTTTCTGGCTTTAGCATTTGGGTAACTGGGAAGGGTTAATTTTGGTTGCCAACCTGCTTCTCCATGTGGGAAAAAGATGAGATATGTCATTGGATCTAAATTTGGACTTAAGATATTAATATTAATAAATGGTTGCTCCTCATTTCTCGGATATACTCTAATGTCTCTTTGAAATGGTGGTTCTCCTTCATCATTCTGAAAGACCATTGCAACCTCATTTGATGTTGGCAAGTTATAACAACGTTTATCAGTATGTCTGTCTCTTTTAAGCACCATATTAACCTTTGGCATGGGTAATTGATGTCTTTGTGCATGAAGTAGTTGTTAATTTTCTACTTCTGCCAATTTTTTGTAAGCTTTACTGTAGGGATTGTTGTCCATAATGTTATTTAGCTCTATGAAAACACTGGGTAAGCATTTTTTATTTTCTTCCATATGCATACGTTGGTCAACAGCTTCCATTGTATCTAGGACATATAGTTGAGCGAATTTTCTTTGCTCTCCTTGCTCTGGATGTAAATGTGAAGTCCGATGATAAATTTGTCCTTGGACTTTAAAACAGTAAGGACCATGTCCTGGTACATTAGCAGCTAATGTTGCCCCCATAGATGCAAATGATATGGCACTATTGTAGGATCTTATGTTTGTCTTAAAATTTTTGTAGTTTGGAAAAGTAGGTTCAGTCATAATATTTTGTAAATAACTGGGAAATTGTTTCCTTTCTGGAAGTTTGAACTTGCCTTTTTGACAACAACTAATAAATTGTCCATCTCTGGGTCTCTCCTGTTTAAAATAATAAGCCTTACAAAATTGACATTGAGTACTCATGTCCCCACAACTATGAACCTCTACTGCTAAAGACTTGATTAAAGGACAATTTGCAAAGCATATAGGATTTTGACTTTCATATTCATCAGGTGAAAAGTCATGAAATGTTTGAACAACAGGTTCTAAATGTTTAGTTTTTTTCGTGGCTTTTCTTGGTATATGTTGTCCTTGTTTTGTTGAAATGTCCTGTAAGGTTTCAGTAAGAGGTTGTAAATGCTTTGTTTTTGCAGTTGCTTTTTTTGGTCTGTCTTGAATTGTATTTTGTAAAATGTCATCTGATGTTTGAGGAACAGGTTGTAAATGCTTTATTTGCTTTATATTTATTTTTTGTCGTATCTTTCATTTTTGCAGCTGATAGTCTTTTATTTGCAAGTCTTTTGCGTTCTTTTTCTTGTCGAATTTCTTTCTCCTCAGGTGTCTGCTGGGCGGCCCATCTCTCTTGTCTTTCTCTAGTTTGACGTCTTTTCTTCTCTTCTTTGGTCTCGTTATCAGCCATATTAATCTGTAAAGGAAAAAAAAGAAATGTAATTGTGTATATTTAAATTTGTAATTACTGTTAAAGATTATTGTGCACAATTGGGGAAAAAAATGTAAATCATTAATGTATCAGTTATATTTAGTTAAAAGTTATAATTCCTGGCCTCATTGAATTAAAATTTTGCCAATGGAATACTGCTGTAAATAAGCAGTTAACATATTTTTTGTAACTAATTTTTTAGTTCTTGAAAACCTTGTTTGTGGATAGATGTTTACCACTGAAAAACTTTTTTGGTAAAAAAAACATTGATGTGGTTATTGAGCTATGTATTGCATAGTGGCAATTTAAATAGAATAAGGGACATAGTCATTTTTTTTTTCTGTTGACACGGATGCAGATGAAAGATGTTTCTTTAGTTTTCTCCTTTTATAATTATTATACTGTACCTTGGTTGAAGTGTGATTTAAATCCGAATGTTTGTTGGTCCTCGGTTGAAAATCTTTGTCCAATGGTGTGGTCCTCTGTTGGAAGTCCTCGTCCGATGGTGTAGTCCTCTGTGTGAAATCCTGGTCCAATGATGTGGTCCTCTGGCAATAGCCTTCGTCCGATGTTGTGGTCCTCTGGCGATAGCCCTCGTCCGATGTTGTGGTCCTCTGGCGATAGGCCTCATCCGATGTTGTTGTCCTCTGGCGATAGCCCTCGTCCGATGTTGTGGTCCTTTGGTGAAAGTCCTCGTCCGATGGTCTGGTCCAGTGTTGAAAGTCCTGGTCCGCTGGTCTGGTCCTGTGTTGAAAGTCCTCGTCCGATGGTCTGGTCCTGTGCTGAAAGTCCTCGTCCGATGGTCTTCACGCAGTATCTGTTGTAACATAAAATTGAAAATGTTGTTTGAGTGAAACGTCTTTTAAATAACTAAAAAATTTATTAATTTGGATGTATTGTATCTGTTATGGTTATTTTTTTCTATGTGTTTTTTTTAACTTTATCTACAATACCACAACTTTTGTTATTCTTATTTAAGCTTCTTAGTAAGGCTTGTAGGTTGTGATATATTAAAGAAGAATATTAATTTATTTTGCTATGTGTTTGTGTGTTTTTTTTGTACAATCCTGTTTTGTGCACACCACTTGTGGTATAGTTATTTAAGCTTCATTGTAATGGTTATAGGTTGTTAAAGATTAAAGAAGAATCTTAATTTAGTTTTCTATGTGTTTGTGTGAGTTTTTCTACAATCCAGTTTGGTGCGCACCACTTTTGGTATGCTTATTTAGGCTTCTTTGTAAGGCTTATAGGTTGTTAAACATTAAGTAAGAATATGAATTTGGGGCCCTATTAAATTCGAGCTGCGTAAATAATAGGTTAAAACGCAAGTCCTACGTAGTTTAAAAATGAAACCATTTCCGACGCTATTAAATTCCAAGTGCTGCGAGATACGAGCGATGGATGCAAATGCGTAAACGTTAGGATTTGCGCATGAGTTACGATATCTCGGATCCCTTTGCGTAGGAAAAGAGCGCGAAATACGTGATACGTACCACTTAACCTGACGGCAGTATGCCTTTAAAAGGGAGCCAAAAACAGAACATAATTGACTGTGCTGGAGCTTTTGCAAGTAGACACACAGGTCTAGGCGTTGGTGGGTTTTTGGAGAGCAAGGAGAGAGAGAAGAGAGAGGAGAGAGGAGAGAATTTCAATTTTGAACTAGCAGATAATTTAACCCTTTGTTTACAATACACATAATTACTGATATCACATAATTCACACACATAGATTAATACGTACACATAGCAACACCTAGTGGTAGGCCACTGCACACCTACACCCCCCCCCCCCAAGACCTCCCCCCCCCCTCCCCCCACACATAATACTACACATAATACTTGCATCTTTTTTTACCTCCTAAACCAACACAAAGATCATCTTGCTTTATTGTTAATTTTGTTTTGGAGGAGTTTAGAGGAGAGGAGGTGGTAAGGCAAGAGAGGCGCGGAGGAGAGTGAGGAGAACATCTGAGGAGAGGAGGAGGATGAGGAGGAGAGGAGGAGGAGGAGGAGGGAGAGGAGGAGGAGGGAGAGGAGGAGGAGGGAGAGGAGGGAGAGGAGGAGGAGGTCGAGGGAGAGGAGGAGGAGGAGGAGAGCAAGGAGGAGAGCAGGGGGGGAGGGAAGTGCCCCCAGAGCTAGGAATTCTAGTGGAAGGGGCAGAGGGTCAGGGGCCTGATCCCTTGGTGGGAAGTAGTGGGGATGAGGGAGCGGCCCCAGGGATAGAAGAGGAAGACCAGGCACCGTCTGTAAGGCAACGGGTTGTGGCAAGGCCCAGGGCCCCCAATTACAGCCGAGAGGAGATCCAGGTTCTCCTCAGGGAAATCTGTGCCCGCCAGGGAATTATATGTGGTGGCAGAGACATTAATGCCAGCCAGAGGCAGCAGGCCTGGTCCCAAATTGCCAGAGCTGTGTCGGCAGTAGGGGTTACTAATAGGGACTGGAGGTTAGTGCGGCACAAATTTGACGATTTAAAGATGGCTGTGAAAAGAAGAATGTCCGATGAGGCAGCAGCAGCACGTCAGACTGGTGGTGGGCCCGCGGTCCCTTTTGTTTACAAGGAATGGGAGAGGACAGTGATGCGCTTCATCCCTTCTGAATCTGTGGTGGGAATACCAGGGCAGATGGACACAGATTGTCCTAACACCCTGCAACGTGAGTATCATATCACACACATGGTTGGCTGAGATTGTGGGGGGATGGGCTGGCTAAAAGCCTGCAGATAACATGCTGTATGTATGTATGTATGTATGTATGTATAAATAGGCTTGTGTTCTGGCTGTTGTATATAATGAGCTGTATCCCTCTAGAACAGGGGTGGGTAAGGAGGGCCACATACATGCCGGACTTTCAGGATATCATGCTGTATGTATGTATGTATGTATAAATAGGCTTGTGTTCTGGCTGTTGTATATAATGAGCTGTATCCCTCTAGAACAGGGGTGGGTAAGGAGGGCCACATACATGCCGGACTTTCAGGATATCATGCTGTATGTATGTATGTATGTATAAATAGGCTTGTGTTCTGGCTGTTGTATATAATGAGCTGTATCCCTCTAGAACAGGGGTGGGTAAGGAGGGCCACATACATGCCGGACTTTCAGGATATCCTTTTTGGGCACAGGTGAGACAATCAGGATGACTGAAAAGGCGATTGGCTCACCTGTGTGGCCCTCCAGGCCCGAACCTGCCCACCCTTGCTCAAGAATTATATGGCCTCCTACACCCCTGCCCACACACTGGGATAATTCACATCCAATAGCACTGTAAGCCCTATGGTTGACTAAAAATTTATGGGGCGACAATAACCATTTCAGACCTGGTAGCAAACCTATCATGTTCATAATTTGTCTCCCTGATATGTCAATTTCTAATTATATCCAGATTAATTGCAATAGAGCAGGGTGTCCAAAGTCAAACTTGCTGTGCTGCGCACAGGCCTGTATATGTGGATTTCCTTTATGTGAACAGATGTCAATTAGACTTAATGACTTGGAGAATGATATTCTCAGCTGGGTTCAGCATGGCTATCCACAACTGCAGGCCTGACTTTGGCCTCCACTGCGATCGAGAATAAAAATTTGGCTGTGCGGCATATGTGGATACAGACTCTGTAGCACTGCATGTGTGTCATATACTGTCCTAACCTGGCCCATGTCTCAGCTGCATATTAACAACCATTGCTGGAAACTTGTCCGATTGGTCAGTCTCACACACTGCACAGCAGATGCAGCAGAGCACGTGTCTGAGGCACATGCAGTACACATTCATATGAGCCATGATCCACAATGCTCATTATGCAGCCCGTGGCTCATCTGTGTAACACAAGCACCACAGTCACTCACAGGTGACCATGATGTCAATGATATGTAAATGCATAGCTGGCAATTGTGTATGGCAACCAACTGAAATATATGTTTATTCCATTGCAGTATCCACAGATTCAGAAGGGGAGGAGGCAGGAAGAGCTGAAGTGGCCCAGGACATTCAGGAGGGCCCGGGACCATCCACATCACTTGCTCATACGGAGCGGGAAGTGATGCCCGGGCCCTCTTCGGCGTGGCCACCTCAGGGCCTGCACCAGCCACACCATCCTGTGCCTCTCTCAGCGGCTCCACCCTCAGCGGCTCCACCCTCAGCGGCTCCACCCTCATCCTGGGCTCCTCCCTCATCCTGGGCTCCTCCCTCATCCTGGGCTCCTCCCTCATCCTGGGCACAGCCCTCATCTGGTGCTCCACCCTCACCCTGGGCACAGCCCTCACCCTGGACACAGCCCTCACCCTGGGCACAGCCCTCACCCTGGGCACAGCCCTCACCCTGGGCACAGCCCTCACCCTGGGCTCCCCCCTCATACTGTGCTCCCCCGACATACGGGGCACCGCACTCAGCCTGGGCTCCACCATGGGCCCCGGGAGGAGGTGCCCCGGCAGGAGGTGCCCCGGGAGGAGGTACCCCGGGAGGAGGTGCCCCGGGAGGAAGTGCCCCGGGAGGAAGTGCCCCGGGAGGAAGTGCCCCGGGAGGAAGTGCCCCGGCCACAAGTGCACCGGCCCCAAGTGCCCCGGGAGGAAGTGCACCGGCCACAAGTGCACCGGCCCCAAGTGCCCCGGGAGGAAGTGCACCGGCCCCAAGTGCCCCGGGAGGAGGTACCCCGGGAGGAGGTGCCCCGGGAGGAAGTGCCCCGGGAGGAAGTGCCCCTGGAGGAGGTACCCCGGGAGGAGGTGCCCCGGGAGGAAGTGCCCCGGGAGGAAGTGCCCCGGCCACAAGTGCACCGGCCCCAAGTGCCCCGGGAGGAAGTGCACCGGCCACAAGTGCACCGGCCCCAAGTGCCCCGGGAGGAAGTGCACCGGCCACAAGTGCAACGGCCCCAAGTGCCCCGGGAGGAAGTGCACCGGCCCCAAGTGCCCCGGGAGGAAGTGCACCGGCCCCAAGTGCCCCGGGAGGAAGTGCCCCGGAGTCGCCGGCCGCGGAGTCGCCGGCTGCGGAGTCGCCGGCCGCGGAGTCGCCGGCCGCCCAGCCGCCAGCCGCCAGACCTCCAGGTCCTCTGCCACATCTCCCTGCCCAATTACGGAACATCATGTCTCACATTGATGAAGAGGACCAGGCCCAAAGCCAGCTATCAAGTCAAATGCTGGCCATCAGTGCAAATCAATTGGCAGTTAGCAGGGCCATCCTGGCTGGAAATCGGGTCATCTCAGCCACCACACGGGCCATATATGCTGAGATGAGGAGGCACAACCGAAGGATGGAGAGATATGAGGAACGCGCAAGCCGGGAGAGACGCGCATTATTGCGTAATCTCCGTCGGCAGCCCATACCTCTCCAGCCTTCGGTGGTCCAATCTCAACCTGAAATGTCTGCCTCCTCATCTCAGACATCGCCCACCCATGAACCCCAGCCACCTGCTGTAGTGGCACCCCCTGATCCCACACCAAGGCGTGGAAGAGGGAGACGGGCCGCGGGCACAGACGGTGGGGGCCCGCTAACTCAGAGTAGGAGGTGTTAAGACCATCCGAGAGGGCCTCCTGACCACTCCTCACAGAATACAGATTGTTATACATGTTGACATAATATTGGCTACAGAGTGTGTACATGTCTGGTTATGTTGAACATTTTAACAATTGATGTTCAATGTGGATTGACCTTGAGCTTAAATGCTGTATTTAATCATAATATTGTTCGGAATGAGACATTGTTTTTGTCTTTGTAGGTGTTAATAGCCAAATCTCACAACTATGAAGACATTTTCTTCATCTTCGAGCAGTACAATACCATCATGTGAGTAAACGCTCAACCCAGTTCCCAACGGGCATTCTATCAGGATTATTCCCCACTGCAGATGGCTCTGAAATTAAATATATGACTCCATATCTTTTCACTAAGAAACATGACTGTGTGATCTTCCATTATAATGATCAGTGTCCAGGCTATCGAGTTGCACAGTCCCATTACTATCTGCTAATCCAAACCAGCAATTCCACATAAGTTTATAGCATTCCATCCCGTTAACATTATGAAATTGGCTTCAGTTTTTTCATGTCATCCAAACCAAAGTGGCAATTTCAAGGGTTTGACTTCATGATCAATGTGCATGTGTTTAGGGGTAATGTGAACAGTGTAATCTGTCTGGCCTTGGTACCACCCATTTAGAAGTGAGATGTGATATCAGCATGGCACAACTATTCCACATAGATAGTGATAGTACATTTTGCTGAAGGATTGTGTTCACAGTGAAGCATGCCTTGTCGTATTCCACATCCTAAGCATCTTCCTGGAAGGCTGACTGAACAGGATAGAATACATATGGTTCTTACTGCTCGGAGATGATGTTCATGTTAGTTGGTTTAGAGTAGTGTCAAAAGCAAAAACAATGTACTCTAATAACAGCTTCTGATTGTTCTAACACCTCCTACCTCTGTTTTCCAGATTCATATCATCTATTGACCAATTCACACTGTGTGTGAAATCGCTTAGTATGACATGATCCCTGTTTTATAGTGTCTGTTTATTCTGGCAACCATATGGTTGTTGTATGCGCATTAATGGTTATGTTGATTAGATGTCGTGTTATATGCTGTTGGTTACTGTGGGGTCCTGACCACATGTGACCCTAGGAGATGCTATGCATTACCCTGATGATGTTGTCTGTTTCCTCTTCAGATGTCCTCAGATTTGCCACAGCCCCTTGCCATACTAGGATCTCTTCACAACACACACATGATATTAATGCACATTCCTGTCTATTTCTGTTTGTACTCTGTGTATGCAATAAAGTATGATTGTTATACTGTTATCACTGTTTCTGTGTGTTTGTACCATATCATGCTTTCTAGTTGCGACAATACAGAGAGAATGAAGTGTCATTGTTAAATACATATATCTGTGTGTGTTTACATAGATACATATGCTACATTAATCTGGCCCTTGCCAATATACATGTAGGTGCAAGTTGGAGGGGTGTGAAGTCTGAAATCAGGTCTAGAGACCTGCAGGGTTGTATATAGTGACTTGAAGGGCTCAACTTGAATGATATGAATCGACATTCATGATTATGTAGTAATGTCAACGCAGATTGCCCCGAATAGTTACACCACTAACTGATGGTGATGAGCACATCTGACTTTCAGGGGAATTGAATTGTTACATGGTAAATATACAGGATTACACAAACATTGAGTGAAAAAAAAACGGTTTAATTGTTCACAAAGCCACACAGTGACAAATTACCACAGGCATGCTCAGTATCATGGTGGAGGTGGGTAGGATACAGAGTTCCAGTAACACACGGAAATAGGGACATGGGGCCAGAATGCACGCAGGGGGGGGTGACATTGGTATAGATGATCAGTTGAGGGGGGGAGATACAGTGCATCAGCCAACGTGAGGCAATATCAGTTATATTCTTAAATATATCAGGCTAACATTCAATATTCAAAACCAACAATACAGAAGGAGATATGCTCATGGGGAGAAGTAATCTGTAGTCTTGTGTGTGCGCGCAACACACACTCCTATGCAACTGCAGAGGTAGAAGTGCTCAATCAGTCAATGTTAGAACCCCCGTAGGTCATGTCACTGGAAATGGCACTATGAGAGAAGACTCTACATACATAAGTTTGGACACTCAGATGGGAACATGACCAGGACCATATCAGTGTGTTCCAAATAATTTCAGGTGTTAGCAGAACTACCAACCAACTGGCCAGTTCGAGGTGTATTCTGTTCTGTGAATGAGCATCTCTATTATCTGCTGTTGCATATTCATAACTGAAGGTAAACGGAACCTCATTAACAGTTATGTTCCAAGGCTAGAGTTACTGTTCCCCATATGTACAGGGAGGATCACATCAGCACTGAGGAAGAGATCTGGAAGGAAGTATGATACAGGCTTCACAATAGTCCAAGTAGAGGAGAGAATGGCAGATCTAAAGCAATAGGTACATATAAAGCGATGTAGAGGATGTGATATCACACCCGATGCAACACATGATGACTGACATCTGAACATACATGATGCAATGTGACAATAGCATAGTCCTGGAACGTGGGAATGCTCATCATTCCTTGTTCTGACCGTAAAAGGAACATGTCAATATTTACATTGCACATGCTCCCAGAGCGCTTACTTCGTCACTTACAGTGGTTATAAAAAGTCTACACACTCCTGTAAACAAATTAGCCAATGAAAAATCATTTCAGAACTATATCCACCTTTAATGTGACAAAAACTGGACAACTCAATTGTCAAACAAATCTGTAAGGTGGAGGGAAGAAAATATCAAAGAAAACTAATGTGGTTGCATAAGTCTGCACACCCTCTTATAACTGGGGATGTAGCTGTGTTAAGAATGAAGCAATCACATTCCAAATCATGTTAAATAGGAGTCAGCATACACCTGCCATCATTTAAAGTGCCTCTGATTAACCCAAAATTAAGTTAAGCTGCTCTAGTTGGTCTTTCCTGAAATGTTCTTAGTCGCATCCCACAGCAAAAGCCATGGTTCACAGAGAGCTTCCAAAGCATCAGAGGGATCTCATTGTTAAAAGGTATCAGTTAGGAGAAGGGTACAAAAGAATTTCCAAGGCATTAGATATACCATGGAAGACAGCGTAAAAAATATGGCACAACAGTGACATTACCAAGAACTGGAGCTCCCTCCAAAATGGAGGAAAAGACCAAAAGAAAACTGGTCTGGGAGGCTACCAAGAGGGCCGACAGCAACATTAAAGGAACTGCAGGAATATCTGGCAAGTACTGGCTGTGTGGTACATGTGACAACAATCTCCCGTATTCTTCATATGTCTGGCGTATGGGGTAGAGTGGCAAGATGAAAGCCTTTTCTTACAAAGCAAAACATCCAAGCCAGGCTGCATTTTTCAAAACAAAAAAACATCTGAAGTCTCCCAAAAGCATGTGGGAAAAGGTGTTATGGTCTGATGAAACCAAGGTTGAACATTTTGCCCATAATTCCAAAAGATATGTTTGGCGCAAAAACAACACTGCACATCACCAAAAGAACACCATACCCACAGTGACGCATGGTGGTGGCAGCATCATGCTTTGGGGCTGTTTTTCTGCAGCTGGAACCTTAGTTAAGATAGAGGGAATTAGGACCAGTTCCAAATACCAGTCAATATTGGCACAAAACCTTCAGGCTTCTGCTAGAAAGCTGAACATGAAGAGGAACTTCATCTTTCAGCTTGACAACGACCCAAAGCATACATCCAAATTAACAAAGGAATAGCTTCACCAGAAGTAGATTAAAGTTTGGGAATGGCCCAGCCAGAGCCCAGACCAAAATCCCTGTGGGGTGATCTGAAGAGGGCTGTGCACAGGAGATGGACTCGCAATCTGACAGATCTGAAGTGTTTTTGCAAAGAAGAGTGGGCAAATCTTGCAAAGTCACAATGTGCGATGCGGATAGACTCATACCCAAAAAGACTGAGTGCTGTAATAAAATCACAAGGTGCTTCAACAAAGTATTAGTTTAGGGGTGTGCATACTTATGCAACCATGTGATTTTCTTTTTTGATTTTTTCTTCACTCTACTTAACTGATTCTAGTTTGTTTTTCAAATGAGTTGTCCAGTTTATAGGTCACATTAAAGGTGGAGAAAGTTCTGAAATGATTTATCTTGGTCTCATTTTTTGACAGCACAGAAACATGACATTTTAACAGGGGTGTGTAGACTTTAGACCTTTTCGATCCACTGTACCGATATATGTTGCTCATTTCATACAAACGTCTTCACTGTTCTTTCCCTACAAAGGAAACGAGCTACTCATCTGGCTAATGATGTAGGAATATCACATAGATTACACATTAATGCATCTGTGGAGAGCCAAATGTGGTGTTTTACCTTGGACGCAGTCCCAAGCTCATCCACGAGGTGATTTGTTCCACCAGGACACGTGCGCTGTGGATCGTCATTAGTTATCACCGCTTACCTATCTGCTGTATCCTGGAAAGAGATAGGCTGATATTAATAAAGTGATTGATGTGTTATTTGTGTCCTTCAGCATACGTGGCCATATTATTACACAAATACTCGCTATGTAGCTTACATTGATGTAGCAGTTCTGTTGCTGGTCATGTTTTTCCATGTCTAGGTTGTTTAAAGAAGAGTTGACACACGACAGCAGCTCTGTAAGGTTAATATGATGTTAGGATTACAGTCACAAATTAGACTAAAGTATGTGTGTATGGTATTTTTCAACCACATTTGGATCCCATTTCATGTGGTTTTGCAGGATCAGACAATGTGAGCAATCCTGGTCCGTAGAGGTTGTAGGTGACTTTAAAAAGGGATTGGGTATCTTTTTACATTACAAAACCAAACAGGCATTAGGGGCTATCCTGGATAAAGAGATAGGGAGTATTGATCCAGGGATGAATACGATCACCAGTATCTGGGGTCAGGAAGGAATGTTATATTTTTCGTCCCTGTGTAGACAATTGGCAAAGCTTCACTTTTTGTTTTTCGGTGACTTCCTCTGGATCAATTAACAATAATTCTGCGTATTGCAGATCATAGATCTATAGAGGTTGAACCTGATGGACTAAAGTCTTTTTTCAATCTAAATTACTAGATAACAATGTAACGTGGGGCATATATACATTGACATAGTGGGATATATAATCCACTCAAATTATCTATGCCATTGATGTTTCTAACCGTCAGTACTTAAGATGTGTATGGGAATGTGTGCTTACTTACCTGTAACTGATCATGTGGCTTGTTCCAGTGTACAAACATTGACAACGTCAGGGAACTCTCCTCTACTGTGGACTGGTTGGAATTCTGTATGACAAGGGAGATGGATAAAGGTGGATTTGGGAGTTAGGCATAATCCAGATACATTAGGCTGTATTCCATGCATATTGGGTATGTACTTACATGTGAAGTACTCACGAATTAGGCGGGCACGTTGTTGTGACCCCTGCAGATTATCCACTTCAGGGTGAAATAAAGGCTCTTCCTCCACAGGTAGCGGAGCCGCATCAATGTCCCCCAGACAGTTGGCCTGTAGTGCTATATTGTGCAGACAGCAGCAGGCAATGATGATGCGACAAACTTTCTGGGGCTTGTATTGTAGAGCCCCCCCAGTGGAATGTAAACATCTGAAGCGCATCTTTAGTACACCAAAGGTGCGCTCAATTACATTCCGGCAGGTTTTATGCGCAGCATTATACCGCGCCTCTGCCCGAGTCTGGGGATTGCTCACAGGGGTCAACAACCACGGCAAACACCCATATCCTGCATCACCTGGTGTAAATAAAATATGATGTTGATATGAATAGGATGTTGTGATGTTTGACAAAGCATATGGCCAAATATCGTCATCATGACCTATCAACACATCCCTGTGGCTAATACACAGTTAAAGATATATGTAAGGGAGATGGATCATGGATGCATCTGATAGGATAATTAGTAGGGTATTAACACATGGATTCTATCTGAAGCTTCAGATCAATTATAATGTAATTTCAACAAATGGAAAATCCAGATGTTCACACCCACAGGACACTTACATGAGGCGGAGATACAAGGGAAATACAACAGGGTACATATTGCAACCCTACTGGTAGAGAGCACAGGAAGTCACTGTTGCAGTTCTTGTAACGAGCACATGCCAGAGGTCTGAGGTGAAGAGTGATCGTGTATTCTTGTGAACGTAAATGTGATGCTAATTCAGGTGGAATTTCCCAGGGGCGTACACGATCAAACGCAAATGCCAAAAGACCTTGGAGATTTTGATAACTTCAAGGTAAGCTAATTCATGTTTATTCCGGGATATATTCAGGCAAGAAAAAGTTTGCCAAACAATATTAATTCTCCTCTATCAGATGAATTCTGAAGACATCTCACTTACATAGGCCGTACAAGAACACACAACACGTTATGTAGACTAGAGATGTCCATGTCACAGGATACAATGGAATGCATCAGAACATAAACCTAATGATTAATCAGTTATGGTTTTTGTCATATGTTGTTGTCAACTGCATACTGTTTGGCCAAGCTAACACAGGGTTCTGGCCAGCAATGAGCTATTCTGTTCTGGCTTTGGTCGTATTACTCCGTAATGCACATGTGAACATCAGATCAATAGAAGGAAACATGATGTACCGTATGTGTTATTGTATCCAGTCATAGTAAGATATGGTTGACTGCCATTACTAATGTGTACTCACCCAGTAGCCATCCGGATGGAAATCTGCCGGACTCAAAGATGTCATATATTCCGGATGCACGCAGGATATAGGCGTCGTGAGCACTTCCCGGGAAGCCTGCAAACACACCTTGTATGCGCATGTTCGCATCGCAAACAACCTGTACATTGATTGAATGATAATGCTTACGATTTCTGTACAGCGCTTCTTGCTCTCTAGGAGGTATCAGTGCCACGTGTGTACAGTCAATAGCACCAAGCACATTGGGGATACCTCCTAATTGGAAGAAATCGAACTTCACCTTCGAGATCTCTTCAGCAGTGTTAGGGTAACTGATGTATCTGGCAGCTCTACGACCAATAGCACGGAGGAATGCACTCAGACAATTCGAGAGGCTTGGCTGAGACATTCCTCCGGCTATGCTCAGGGTGGTCTGAAAGCTCCCAGAAGCAAGGAGGTGTATTGCAACTAACATCCGTGTCATTCCTGGGATGGCTCTATTTGCCCGTGAGCGAGGCTCAAGGTCCGCTCTGAGAACCTCATAGAGCTCCCCAAGACTGGCACGGGTCAGCCGAAAACGCTCATACACCTCCCCATCAGTTAACCCCTCTAATGTGAGTCTCTACCTGTACACATTGGGTGCCCGCCTCCTCACAGGCTCCTGGTCAGGCTCCTGGTCAGGCTCCTGGTCAGGCTCCTGGTCAGGCTCCCCCCCTTCTGCCTGAGCCAACACATCCTGTACTCCCCCCAGCAGCTGATCACCGACAACATTGTCAGCCTCCCTGGGTGCAGGTGGCCCTATATCCATCTGTCCCTGTGCTACTGGAGCTCTCTCTCCTCCCTGATCCACCCCCACGATACTAGGCATGGCCTGTGGTAATTCCCTTGCCTGGCTTGGTTCTGCCCCAGCATGGATCACATCACCACTCACACCCTCATTCACTCCCAGACATTCCTCTCTGCCACTCCCCATCACCCCCTCAATCACACACCTTGCTTCCTGTTCTTCATACTGTGCTAGTTGAGCTGCACAAAAGCGTCTCAACCTCATACGCCCACTCATCCTAGCCCTCATCCCTCTCACATGATCATCCATGCTGTTTCAGACATGCTGATGACTTGTTGGGGATGGGGTTATATAGCTTGTTGATTGCATGATCTGGTATTAGGCACGTTAATTTCTGCTTTGCCATTGGTCACCTGTGGATCTTTACATGGCATTCCAGCTGATGATTTTAGGTCAAGAAGCCTCTCAACCTATTACATACGCACTTGGCCGCATGTAATTGGCTGTCCCAACGCGGGACGCCAAGTGCGTATGTAATTGGCTGAGAAGCCCAACGCGGGACGCCAAGTGCGTATGTAATTGGCTGAGAAGCCCAACGCGGGACGCCAAGTGCGTATGTAATTGGCTGAGAAGCCCAACGCGGGACGCCAAGTGCGTATGTAATTGGCTGAGAAGCCCAACGCGGGACGCCAAGTGCGTATGTAATGGCTGAGAAGCCCAACGCGGGACGCCAAGTGCGTATGTAATTGGCTGAGAAGCCCAACGCGGGACGCCAAGTGCGTATGTATTGGGACTCTCAGCCAATTACATACGCACTTGGCGGCCTGACACTATACGTGCGTATGTAATTGGCTGAGTCTGTTGGCGCGCTCGCAAGCTGATAAGGGGACGTCCTAGCGAGACACGCCTCTCAGCCAATCACGTACGAGCTAAGAATTTGATTGACAGTATGAGCTTATAAATGTGAGTGATACAAACCCATGCGCTGACTGTGTTGTAAGAGCCATTGGAGTTAGCACGCAGTTTCAGGAGCAGGTGGGAGAGAGTCTTTGAGATTAGTACTTTGGAGAGAGGGAGATTAGTTATTTTTTTCTTTTTGCATTGTCTATTTCATAAGTCCTTCCATTTAAGCATTACACATATTTACAGATTTCACATATTTGCAAGACACATAGATTAAATAACACACATAGAGACATATATATAGTTAGGACACACACCCCACACACCCATTCCCCCCACCACACCCCCAGCCCCCCACACACCCCACCCCCCACCACTTATTAAATACACATAGCACACACATCTTTTCTTTCCAACAGACATTCCAGTAATACTTTTATTTCTTTATCGTTCTTTTGATTTGTAGGCGCACTCTTTTTGATTTCTTTGTATTTTATTACTAGCATATTTACACGTAAGAGTTACACATATTTACACATTACACATATTTGCCTGACACATAGATTAAAGACACATAGAGACATACATAGCGTTAGGACACACAACACACACCTCCCCCCCCCCCCCAACCTTTGCACCGCATCCCCCAACAGTTAGTAAAAACACATAGAACATACACTTTTGTTTCCATCACATATATAACAGTTACACTTATTTTGAGTTATCCTTATTTTTGTATTATTTGAGCATGGAGGGAGGAGATAGGTGGAGAGAGGAGGAGAGGAGAGGAGCGGAGAGTGAGGAGAGTGAGGAGAGTGTAGTGGAGGGTGGAGGAGAGGTGGAGGAGGTGTCCCCGGAGGAGGAGGTGTCCCCAGAGGAGGAGGTGTCCCCGGAGGGGGTGGAGGAGGTGTCCCCAGAGGAGGAGGTGTCCCCAGAGGAGGAGGTGTCCCTGGAGGAGGAGGAGTGGTCCCCAGAGGGGGGGGAGGAGGAGGAGGAGGAGGAGGAGGGAGACAGAGGCACTTGTAGAGGAGGGACAGAGGGGAAGGGGCCTGTTCCCAGGGGGCGGGGTAGTTTGGGGAAGGGACAGGCCTCAGGAAGAGTGCAGGGAGGCCAGGGTCCCCCAGCACAGTCGAGAGAGCAAGGGGCTATTGGCAAGGGCAGGCGCAGGGCCCGTAATTATACGCCCCAGGAGAATATGGTCCTCCTGGGTGCGATCCGTGACCGGCCCGTCATCCTTGTGGCAAGGGAAGCGAAGCCTGGGCCTAAGGCTCAGGCTTGGAAGGAGGTAGTGGAAGTGATGAAGGAGGTGTCCACGGTTCCTAGGGGCTTGAGGTCCTTGAAGCACAGATATGTGGATATCAGGGCCACGGTGAAAAGGAAGATGGCCAGAGAAGCGGAGGGACACAGTGTCGCCTATAAGGAGTGGGAGAGGATCGCAAGGGACTTTCTAGGACCATCGCCCGCAGCTGGAGCTTCATCCCCGGTGGCCCAGCACGACCCAGCCTCCAGTTCAGGTGAATATCACATACACCAACATGCCACCACATGTGCATCACACACACTACACATGGTGACCAACAAGGACACTGACATGTCAGCTCCATGGAATTAACAAGGGATGGATGGATGTATCATTAAATCCATGAAGCTGACAAATCACTGTCATTCCTGGCCACCCCAAGAGTAATTAAGCAATAGAGTCCATGTACTGGTGCGCCCAATGCAGCCTATGCAGTTACAGACCGCAGGCAAAATCCAGACAGTGTTAGGAGCCAGGAGAGGTCAAGACAAGAAACCAAAGAATAGATCCAATCTAGCAAATGAGAGCTAATGGGAGTTGCAATTAGGAGAATCATCCATGTTCAGGCCTAGATGTCAGATAGTTAGGAGTGAAACCGCAGGCAAAATCCAGACAGTGTTAGGAGCCAGGAGAGGTCAAGACAAGAAACCAAAGAATAGATCCAATCTAGCAAATGAGAGCTAATGGGAGTTGCAATTTGGAGAATCATCCATGTTCAGGCCTAGATGTCAGATAGTTAGGAGTGAAACCGCAGGCAAAATCCAGACAGTGTTAGGAGCCAGGAGAGGTCAAGACAAGAAACCAAAGAATAGATCCAATCTAGCAAATGAGAGCTAATGGGAGTTGCAATTAGGAGAATCATCCATGTTCAGGCCTAGATGTCAGATAGTTAGGAGTGAAACCGCAGGCAAAATCCAGACAGTGTTAGGAGCCAGGAGAGGTCAAGACAAGAAACCAAAGAATAGATCCAATCTAGCAAATGAGAGCTAATGGGAGTTGCAATTAGGAGAATCATCCATGTTCAGGCCTAGATGTCAGATAGTTAGGAGTGAAAACATATCAATGTATTGATCAGCATACTAATGACATGTACCTTTCTTTTCTCTATTTCAGCATCCAGTAGGAGGTCTGGGTCCAGTGATGAGCCACGAGCGGGGCCGTCAGCCCCCGCCCCGCAGGAGACCGCTCAGGGGGAGGAGGCTACAGGCTCATCCGAGGGCCCTGGCTCTTCGGAGGGGGAGGTCGTGGTCGTTGACAGCCCCCCTGTCCAGAGCCTGACTGTCCCCCTCCTCCAAAGACTTGCCATCTCGCCGGGGCCCTCAGAAGGAGTGGAATATGCCACAGCTCCTCCTTCCCCACACTCTGAGCCACCGGGGACAACAACATCAGAGCCCCTGTCTCCAGCCGGGTCCCAGATCCTCCCCACTCTGTCCCCGCCATCTTCCCACCCGGCCCTGCCAGCAGGACCCGAGCCCCCACCACCAACGACCGAGGCTGCGCTGCTGGAGTTGTTGGCCGCCGTGAATAGGATTGATGCCAACATCTCTGGCATGAGGCGCAGCCTGGACAGGCGCTTTAGGGAGGAGAGGAGCCATCATCGTAGGCTGGAGCAGCATTTGGTCAGGCTGCTGGGAACGGGGCAGGTCACCAGCCAACAGCAGCCTGGCCCCTCCTCTCCTTCCACCATGCCTCCGCCGCCACCACCACCCGTGGTGCCACTACCTCCTCCTGCTCCCCCACCACCAAGGAGACGGCGTCCGGCCGCGGACGATGCAGGTCCTGTGCCCAGGCGGAGGAGGACCTAGGGGCTGTGGACATAATTGTGCCTTCTCAACAGCACTCCTCAATCTATTGGTCACAATGCTGACCTCATCTAGCCTGGCTACAGAGTTTTGGATCTTTGCCTATGTGATGGTGACATTTTGTATGCAGATGGCTACCTCCCATCACATGGTCCATGATCCTCTTCTCTGTGGACACGTAGGGTTCGGTTGAGCATGCCACCAATTGATGGTCACTGGGGAATGCTGTTGGGAAGGGATGCTGCAGTCCCCTTTTTTTTTAGGCCCTTAGATTTTATGTTTTCTCTTTGTTATTCTTTCCATTTGTTTTGTTTTAGGTACAATTCAGGCCCATGAAGGCATCTCCTGCATCTGCAAGCATAGTGGAGGAATTATATGAGGCGTAAGGTTTTACAAGTGCCTCTCAGGTAGACATTACTCCAATGACAGCCCCCTCCTTAACATGTAGCTCCCACAATCTTAAAGCTATCATATTGCCAGATATCTCAGACATGATTGTTGTTAGCTGAAATGTAGACTAATACCGCTATGGCGGTGGACTTGCAAAGTCTCACAATGGCATGTTAATGACAGCCAGCATTAATATATGCACTAATAAAGCATGTGATCCTGACCTCAATATCGGTCTGAGAACAGATCCTTGGGTCTGATGTAAGAAACAGTCAATGTGGCTGCTGACCTTTGTGTCCTGTCCATATTAATGGCTATTTGCCCATATTACTCATTATCCATAGACCTAGCTAATAGTTAGTAAAGCTTGCAGATGGGAATCAGGTGAGTTGGTATATTGGTACAGTATTTAGCACTTTACTGTACATGCATTGTCATTAGTTTTTTTTAGCCTCCTCCGCCTTTTTTGTATTTTGTGGACCATTCATTTTTGTGGGCAATTTCACACACCACACTGTATGTGTGAAACTGGATTGGATTACACAGTCCAGAGGTTGAATCATTTGTTCAATTGAACAGATCCAGACAAGTTGTAAGTGCCGTGCACTCTAATGGTTTCTTCAGTTAAATGGAGAGATTTCTGGTTCCGGTTGCAGCATGTGACCCTGGTAGGTGCTATGCATCATGCTTATTCTAGACTATTAGATTGACCCCTGTAGGTATCCCCTTTTTTTTATTTAGCCCCTTGCTCTCTCAGGACCCGCCCACACCACACCCATGATATTAATGCACAGTCTTGACCACTGCTGATTGCGGTCTGTGTCCAAAAATAAAGTTTTGTTATACCGTTCTGTGAATGCACAGTCTTGACCACTGCTGATTGTGGTCTGTGTCCACAAATAAAGTTTTGTTATACCGTTCTGTGAATGCACAGTCTTGACCACTGCTGATTGTGGTCTGTGTCCAAAAATAAAGCTGTGTTATCCGGTTCTCCCCATGTCGGTGTGTTTTCAATGGTTGGGGTTAGGGGACATCCACATGCATCACATTAGTGTCACATTACTATAGCTGTAAACTAATTAGCACTAGTTAACCTGCAATAGATCCATACATACTAAGAGGAATAATAGTCCTAATAGCATTAGATATCATATAATGCATCTAATTGATCTACAATCTATGCATAATAAAGGGTTAATGCACAGGCCAAGTACAATTTGCGGGAATGGGGAGTAGGAACATTCCCCTGTGGGCCTAAAAGGGTGATGATAGGTGATACTGCAGTGGGTTGTCAGTTCCTTCTCCAGTGATTATTGATTTGTCCGTCAATTCTGCTCTCACACGCACTTCCCCAACATCACTTAGCAATCGAAACTAATGTAAATTGATGAATAGCAGAACATAATGGGAGGTCACCAAATGGGAATGAATGGTCATCTTGGCACATGGCCACCAGCAATGTCGTGGGACTTCCTTGGATAAGAGAAGTGGCGATTACCCCTGATGGAGGTGAGTTGGCTGGTGCTCATTGTGCCTCTGCAAACCTTCTGTGTGTGTTTGCTGCGCTTGTGGGTGGGAGAGTGACAGCACAACTGACAACCCACTCCGGTCTCACCGGCATAGGAACCTTGTAAGAAAGCAGTGCCAGAGGGTCAGAGTCGGACCCGACCGAAAGACCAAACAAGAGGTATTGTGTATTTCAATGAAGCTGTGAGCTATCCCATTAAGGGTCATTGTGGGTGGGAGAGTGACAGCACAACTGACAACCCACTCCGGTCTCACCGGCATAGGAACCTTGTAAGAAAGCAGTGCCAGAGGGTCAGAGTCGGACCCGACCGAAAGACCAAACAAGAGGTATTGTGTATTTCAATGAAGCTGTGAGCTATCCCATTAAGGGTCATTGTGGGTGGGAGAGTGACAGCAGAACTGACAATCCACTCCGGTCTCACCAGCATAGGAACTTTGTAAGAAAGCAGTGACAGAGGGTCAGAGTGGGACCCGACCGAAAGACCAAACAAGAGGTATTGTGTATTTCAATGAAGCTGTGAGCTATCTCATTAAGGGTCATTGTGGGGGTGAGAGGGAAAGCTGAATGCAGGGCCAAATCCCAAACCACTGGGGAAGGAACTGACAACCCACTCCGGTCTCACCGGCATAGGAACCTTGTAAGAAAGCAGTGCCAGAGGGTCAGAGTGGGACCCGACCGAAAGACCAAACAAGAGGTATTGTGTATTTCAATGAAGCTGTGAGCTATCCCATTAAGGGTCATTGTGGGTGGGAGAGTGACAGCACAACTGACAACCCACTCCGGTCTCACCGGCATAGGAACCTTGTAAGAAAGCAGTGCCAGAGGGTCAGAGTGGGACCCGACCGAAAGACCAAACAAGAGGTATTGTGTATTTCAATGAAGCTGTGAGCTATCCCATTAAGGGTCATTGTGGGTGGGAGAGTGACAGCAGAACTGACAATCCACTCCGGTCTCACCAGCATAGGAACTTTGTAAGAAAGCAGTGACAGAGGGTCAGAGTGGGACCCGACCGAAAGACCAAACAAGAGGTATTGTGTATTTCAATGAAGCTGTGAGCTATCTCATTAAGGGTCATTGTGGGGGTGAGAGGGAAAGCTGAATGCAGGGCCAAATCCCAAACCACTGGGGAAGGAACTGACAATCCACTCCGGTCTCACCAGCATAGGAACTTTGTAAGAAAGCAGTGACAGAGGGTCAGAGTCGGACCCGACCGAAAGACTGAACAGGACATATTCACATTCTCCATGTGCCCCATATTTGTGTTCCCAAATGTAGATGTGATGAGCAACATGTATACAAAATAACAGGGTTAATATTGCATTTTCTTGATGTTTTAGTGTTTTTATGTAATCAGGTAGTGTGTCTTTAATTTTGGTTTATGTAAGCTGCAGCATGGCTTTTCATTCAAAATGTAACAACTAATTGGTTGTATAATGCCTTGGCTTTGGTGGGGGGAGGGGATGGTTAAATCAATTGTAATGGCCTTCCATGCTTTTCCTCTGTTAAACTCACTTTTAGATTTTTAAGTTGTCTGTACGTAATGCGTAAACCATTTTACGTGGGTTTTTTGTGCACTTAGCGAATTTGCGAGATACGAGCGTCTACGCAAGGAATTCTTGTCCGCTACTTACTACGTAGCGCTTATCGGAGGCAAATCTCGGCAAAGTAGTCCGAAATTACGCAAGTCAATCGCAAGTCGACTCGGATATCGTAAATCGACTTACGATGGGCCTTTGCGAGATACGAATTCATCCGCAGCTCGAATTTAATAGGGCCCTTAGTTTGCTATGTGTTTGTGGTAGTTTTTGTACAATCCTATTTGTGTGCACCAATGTAGTTTGCTATGTGTTTGTGTTAGTTTGTTACAATCCTGTTTTGTGCGCACCACTTGTGCTAAAGTTATTTAGTCTTCATTGTACTGGTTATAGGTTGTTAAACATTAAAGAAGAATGTTAATGTAGTTTCCTATGTGTTTGTGTGATTTTTTGTACAATCCTATAAGGTGCGCACCACTTTTGTTATTCTTATTTAGGCTTCTTTGTAAGGCTTATAGATTGTTAAACATTGAATAAGAAAGTTAATTTCGTTTGCTATGTGTTTGTGTGAGTTTGTTCCAATCCTGTTTTGTGTGTACCACTCAATTGCGATTTGACCAATTGAATAGGGCTCTAAATAAGCACATAGCATATTCTTTTAAAATAAGTTTTTAGTTAGTGAAAATCTTGCTTTTGGATAGATATTTACTAACTAAAAACTTCTTTAAAAAAAATATGTTATGTGCTTATTTAGACCCCTATTCAATTGGCCAAGTTGCAATTGAATGAGGGCATTTGTGTGTACCATATGTTGCATAGTTTGGGCCTCATTCAATTGCAATTCGGCCAATTGAATAGGGCCCTCATTCAATTGCAATTTTTCCAATTGAATAGGGTTCTAAACAAGCACATAACACATTTTTTTTAAAGAAGTTTTTAGTTAGTGAAAACCTTGCTTTTGGATAGATGTTTACTAACTAAAAACTTCTTTAAAAAAATATGCTATGTGCTTATTTAGAGCCCTATTCAATTGGCCAAATTGCAATTAAATGAGGGCCTAGGGCTCTATATAAGCACAGAGCATATTTTTTTTCAGAAGTTTTTAGTTAGTAAGCATCTATCCAAAAGCAAGGTCTTCACTAACTAAAATCTTCTGTAAAAAAAATATGCTATGTGCTTATAAAGGCCCTCATTCAATTGCAATTTTGCCAATTGAATAGGGGTCTAAATAAGCACATCACATATATTTTTTAAAGAAGTTTTTAGTTATTAACCATGGGCCTCATTCTATTAGCGGCCGCAGCCGTTGCGGGGCAGCAAGGACCGGCCGCAAGCTATTCTGCCATTCTATTCCCTTACGGCCCGGGGATTCCGGCAGGCTTGCGGCCGGTGCCTTGCTATCTCTTGCGGCCGCTCGCGCCGGAGGAAAGCCTTTGATCTAAAACGGCCGCAAGAGATTTGCAATTCAATTGCTCCGGGAAACCTCTCTGCAAGGCTAAAAACGAGCCGCAGCTTACTTGCAGGAAAGAGGTCTCGCTAGCACCAATTAAGCACATAAAATAGCTCAAATAAAGCCATCCTGCACTTTGAGAAGACTATAAAGGGATTTTAGGTGTTAGAAAAAATAGCACATAATTATCCTGTACTCAAATCCGTAAAATATTTTATTTTTAATATCCGTAAAATATCCATGTAAAAAGTCCAGAGTGCTTGGAGCACCTCAGACACACCCACGCCGCAGCCGGAAAATAAACAGTTAATTTGAACTCGGGTTTGGGCAGATGTGCAAGCTTGAGAGTGGGTTCCTTTTAATCCTCATGTCCCCCAATATGATCCCTAGCATTTACAGAGCTGTACAGTGCAGGCTTGAATTTATTTTTGAGTTTTTATATTTCTGAGATTACGGCCGGTTCCAAGATATGCGGCCGGCCGTAAAAGGAGATCCTTGCGGGGCCGTATAATAGAATCGCGAGTTAACTGAACCCCCGCAAGGAATCGCAGCCTTACGGCCGATTTACGGCCGATAATAGAATGAGGCCCCATCTATCCAAAAGCACGGTTTTCACTAACTAAAAACTTCTTTAAAAAATATATGTGATGTGCTTATTTAGAGCCATGTTCAATTGGCCAAAATAGCAATTGAATAAGGGCCATAGAGCCCTATTGAAATGGCCGAATCACAATTGAATGAGGCCCTTTGTCCCTCATTCAATTGAATTTTTTCCAATGTAATAGTACTCTAAGGCCCTCATTCAATAGCAATTTTGACAATTGAATAGGGGTCTAAATAAGCACATCACATATATTTTTTAAAGAAGTTTTTAGTTATTAAGCATCTATCCAAAAGCAAGGTTTTCACTAACAAAAAACTTATTTAAAAAATATATGTTATGTGATTATTTTGATCCCTATTGAATTAGCAAAATCGCAATTGAATATGGGCCTAAATGTGCTTATTTAGAGCCAGATTCAATTGGGCAAAATAGCAATTGAATGAGAGGCTTTTGTTGCTGCATTTGTTATATTGTCGGGGCCTCATTCAATTGCGTTTTGGGCAATGTAATAGAGCTCAATATGACCAGAGAGCATATTTTTTTACAGAATTTTTTAGTTAGTGAAGTTGTATCCAAAAGCAACGTGTTCACTAACTAAAAAGTTCCTTAAAAAAATATCCTCTGTGCTTATATAGAGCCCTATTGAAATGGGCAAATCACATTTAAATGAGGCCCTCGGCCATTAAAGATATATAGGTCCTCATTCCATTTGAATTTTGCCAATTGAATAGGGCTCTATATAAGCACATAACATATTTTTTGAACGAAGTTTTTAGTTATTGAAGACCTTGATTTTGTATCGAAGTTCATTAACTACAAATTTCTGTATAAAAAATATGTTATGTGCTTATATAAAGCCCTATTCAATTGACAAACTCACAATTGAATGAGGCTCATGGTTATTTTCTTTTTTATACTTAATACTTTACCTTGATTGAAGTGTCGAATGACAGAGGGTCCCCTCCTGCCAATCTTAATCCGCAGGTCTTCTTGTAGTGTCTGTTTGAAAAAGAAAGTGAAATAGTTATTTATATATTTCTTATTTTTCATGTAGCAAAGCATGGCCTTTTGAGCATGTAATGTCTTGTGCTATCTTACCTGTTCTTCTTTGTTGGTGTTCTTTAAAAGGGATTGTGCTACACAGTGCACGGTGCAAATTGTTGAGTGACGCTGTTGATGCAGAGTCTGTTTGAATATTAAAAGAAGTAGAAAGATTGAGCTTTATGTGATCTATTGAATTGCACTAAATTAATGTAATTTAAATATACTTCTGTAATTATTTTCAATTGACCTTATTTTTTGGTGGTAGCTATACACATATGTCACATACATGAAGCACATTTCCTTCATTTAATGTAATTTTTTTGTGTGCGTGTGACATATCACCCACTATACATGAATCATATTTTAATTGTTAAATGAACCTTATTTTTTGTTTTTTCCAATACACATAAATGTGTGTGTGTGAGATGTAACTATAGATGATACATATATGTGCGTGTCACATATCAGTATACGTGACATATAATGTCATTTAAATGTAGTTGTTTAATTATTTTGTTTTAAGATCATTTTGTTGCAGTGGCAGCAATACAAATAAATGTGCGTGTCACATGTCACTATACATGATACACATATATGTCCGTGTCACATGTCACTATGCAGGGGCAATACACATAAATGTGTGTGTCACATGTCAATATACATGATACACATATATGTCCGTGTCACATGTCACTATGCAGGGTCAATACACATAAATGTGCGTGTCACATATCACTATACATGATACACATATATGTCCGTGTCACATGTCACTCTACAGTCACTATACATGATACACATATATGTCCATGTCACATGTCACTCTACATAAACCTCTTTTTGATATTGAATTATTTTAATTTTATTTTTTGTTAAATGAACCTTATTTTTTTTTACCTGTCTTGATAATAAAATGTAATATATTATAGCTTACCTCTCAGTTGTAATTTGCACAGTGTAAAGTAGTAAATTATAAAATAATTATCTTCTCAAGTAAAAGCGGCAGTTATCTATGAAGTAACTCTGTTCATCACCTGAGGATAAATGTATTTTTTTGTGTAAAATAGGCAGTATTTATAAACTTGTAGAAAATTCTGGAAAGTTAGACCGTTAGAACGCAATACGCATGCGCTATTTGCGTTCCAGCTTACAATTTGCGTTCCATCCGCCATTTTGTGCGTAGTAGTGTTCAAAATGGTGTTTAATCTGATTGTGATACGTTCCGCATAGTATGTGTTTCATTATTGCGAGTAAGTGTAGTATATTTACGTCTTAAGCCTCGTTTTCGTTTTGTTCGTCGGCCATTTTTTCTCTCGCTTAGCAATTGTATTAGTGTCTAAAGTGTTTTATTTTTATTTAAATGAAGGTGTAACTTGTTTTTTTGAGGTGCTGGATGGTTGCTCTTGCTGTAGGTAAGCTTTTTATGTGTGTGTTGTGTGTATTTATTGTGTTTTAAATGTTTGTATGTCGGCGTGTAGCGTCCGATGTTTGCGAGGTTATAATAGGGGTAACGTGTCTCGTATGGTGTTTGCGTGTGTAGCCTCATTTTAGTTTTGTTAGTCGGCCATTTTTTGTGTCGCTTCTCAAATTGTTTACTGTCTAAACTCTTTTATTTCTAGTCAAATGAAGGTGTAAGTTGCATTTTTTAACTCGTGGGTGCTCCCTCTTGGTGTAGGTAAGGTTTTTATGTATGTGCTTTGTGTATTTATTGTGTTTGAAATTTTGTAATGTTCGCGAGTTGCGTCTCAGTGTTGCGAGGCCGTAATGTGTGTGAACGTGTGTCGTATGTTGTTTGCGAGTGTCGTAATGTGTGTGTCGTATTGTTTGGGTTGCGACGTGAACTTTGCGAAGGTCGCAGTTGCTGGCATGGAGCGCCTTCGGCGCTCTATGCCAGCAACTGCGGCCCTCGCCCAGTGCCCTCGCTTCGCGAGGGCCTTGGCTCGCTGCGTGAGCCGCTGCCCTCGCTACGCGAGCCCGCAGCGTTAGCAACAACTCGTACGCTCACAACTATATATGTGACATATATATATATATATATATATATATATATATATATATATAGTAAATAAAAAGTACATCTGCGTTCACATTTGAATGTCTAAAGCAAGTTAAAAAACCTGCTTCCAGCTCAGAGTTCTAAGAAAAACAGTTATTACACTGCATTCTGGGAAGTTGAGCTGGGACACACAAATATGGCCACAAATATATATATGAAAAGTGAGGTAGCAGTGGTTGTCCAGTAATTTAGTTGAATAATCAGAGTATTGCAGTATATGATGATACCTTTCTTATTGGATAAACATATTCATTCATTCTGACAAGCTTTCAAGAATATACTTCTCTTTATCAAGTATTTAGCAGTACTGAGAGATGTATGAGAGAAAGGTCATATATCTGTTCAGAGTTTACAAAAACAAAGACATGCACCATACATGATATAACATCAGGGTCTCATAATCATGTATTTCTTCCAATGTAGTGTACATGATAAAATATACTTGTATGTGAAATGTACTGTTACATTGGGGAAACCAGTAAAAATCTACACATAAGGATGAATCTTCATAGACTCTCCATAAAAAAAAAATCATAATGAAGACAGTTACTGTACCCGTTGGACATCATTTCACCCAAATAACCACTCTATACAAAACCTAAAAATCTAAATACTCAGAGGACATTTCAAAATTCTACAAGAGCGTAAAACATTTGAATTAAAAATGACATTTTTTTTTTAAAACATACTGATTTAATTATGGATTTAGGATTCTTATCCCATCACCACATTTCACATGTTCAACCAATGTTTTCCTTATCCCAAACTGTGGTGACACTTACTGCTCTAAATTAGGGCTCTGCTATGTTGTTATCTAAACCTGAACTAACGAGTCAAAGGACATTATTTATGGTGCATGTATTTGTCCCATCCTAAACTCTGTACAGATATATGATCTTTCTCTGGTACATCTCTCAGTACTGCTAAATACTTGAAAAAGAGAAGAATATTCTTGAAAGCTGGTTAGAATAAATTAATATATTTGTCCAATAAAAAAGGTATCACCATATACTGCAATATTCTGATTATTCAGCTATATATGTATATACTCTTTTTTTAAAATCATAGATCTTTGTTATAATGTTATAATTCAAGCAGATAAATATTGGCTAAAAAGAATAATACAAAAAAAAATATGTATATAATATATATATATATATATATATATATATATATATTATGCCTTGTGTAGCTTCATTTGTAACAAAAGCAGGGCATTGACATAATTACTACCTTGAGAAAAGCTAATAGCATACAAGTTTGACTTACGCCAAATTGTCCAAATTGTAGTTACTGTAGCCCGTAATGTAGCCCACAAAAGTTACTGCTGTTAAACTGTCCTCTTTTAGCTACTTGTAATCGATCTCACAGGCTAAAAATCTACTTCGATTGCTAAAATCGCAAATCGCTAATAAATTGCTACAATTCCGCAAGCCTACAATTGTTTTCACACCCGTAAATGGCACATGAAGCCAAAAATCCTTCAAGTGCTAGAGAGGACTCACAAGGAGGTTAAACACCTGTTCGTAGCACTGTAAAAGCAAATAAAAAATCAATACTGCACTTTAAAAGATGGGGATAGCTATGAAAGACATTAGAATTAATTGCACAACAGTCTCAAGCTCGCAAATCTGTAATCAAAAATAATGTTTTTAATGAGTAATTTCCATGTTATATCGATGGATTAATACATATCATTGAACTCACATGGACTAGAAAAGTAGATTTATTGTTTTTAGATTGCAACATTTCTGGATTGCGAGCCTGATCGCAAATCGGTCTTCTAAGCACTCATTTATTGTGGTTTAACCTCCATGTTTTACTGACGTCATGATGACGGTCTCATTTACTAGTTACATGCTTGCTTAATGGATCATGATCATGCTCTGAAATGCTACTTACGGGTGCATGGTTTACGGTTAAGGTTTTCGGCCATGTAGTTGTTCAATTTAATCACTCTGTAACTGTTGCAAATTTCAGGCTCCAGTAACTAACAATTGTTCAATGGAATAGGGGCCTAGGAGCCCTATTAAATTCCAAGCATGCAGTTGCCTTCATACAGCCCGTAACTCTGCAGGCTTAGAATTTAACAGGGGTCCTAGGCCCCTATTCCATTGAGCAATTGTTAGGGAGCCCCAAATTTGCAACAGTTACAGAGTGATTACATTGAACAAGCCCGCAGCTACCTGTCCAAAAGCCTAAACCATAAACCAGGCACCCATAAGAAGCATTTCAGAGCATGATTTTGATTTAATAGGGGCCCTACTCTTGAAATTTGCTTTATCCACCTAAAAATATCATATATATTATTTACAGGCAATGTGTGTAATACGGGCATTCTGTATAATGCCCGGGTAATGTGTATAGTCGCATTCTGTACAATGCCCTCCGGGCAATGTGTATATTTTTTTTTTTCTTATTTGACTGTGCAATGTGTTGAATAATGACAACAAGGTTTTTGAATTAGTATCATCAGTTGACGGCATACATTCAGTGGACGACTTGGTAATAGCGTTGACAAGCGATGACTCAAATTGACCCATCCACCCGACATCGCATCGGGCTCAGAAAGTGAATCCGAAAAAAACCCACTGACAGAAGAAGGAGCGAAATTATCCAAGTGTCTAACTTGCATCCATTTGGAATCCCTTAAAAACAACAGAAAAAGGGCTGTTGAATGCCTCGAAAAGCAGGCTAAGAAAATGTTGAACACAGGACCAATTTCTCCAGTTGAAGTGGGAGATACCATCCATCTATCAATTCAATATAGTACAATCTAGGGAGTTAGTTTCCCATGAGTGTTTCCCACTCCATCAATCATTTTACAAACAATAGGAAATAATTTCTAATAATATGACAAATTTTATTTAATAACGGGAACAACGACAAATAAAAAATATTAAAATTTACAGTTTAAAAACCAAAGCATTGATTTGCTCCTTTGGCAGGAAAATGTCTTGGCATTTAGTGCCTGTACCACATATAGTCTGGGCTAGTCAGCCTCTTATTAATTTCAAAGCTACTTAATATGCGTACACATATTTGGGCATATACAGGATAAATTGCAGTATTGGAGACAAAGGTCAATACACAACCCCACTTTCTGATTCCTTACACTAGGAATAAGGTGGGTCTTTACTTGTCTTTATGTACCACTATAGATTACTGAGACAAAAAATTGCTATCATTGATCTTAACATGGAACAGACAAACAAAATCTAATATATCTCTAGAGACTGCAGTCTAACAAAATTTCTTTAGACCCACTCAGAATGTATTAACATCTGTCCAAAATGGCCTATTTCAGGTTCACTGCAATGCTCAGGACGCTACTGTCCCTGTCTCAACGCCACTTTATAATTCGCACCCATGTGACACAAGGGTGCCTCTTACGTAATATCGCACGTTCTAACCTTCGACTGACGCGTTTCGACATCCTAGACGTCTTTGTCAAAGGGGGAAGGGGCATAAACGTTTGAGTCAACCCTTTATAGTATTCTTGTTGTCATGGTAACCACCTTCTCTGCTTAAAACACGCATTAGCCATAGGAGGAACAACAAATGGGAAAGCATATGGATCAAAACCAAATACCATCTTAAAAAATGCCAACTATTGATTCAATGAATATTGTTGTGAACTTTATCAACATTACAAAGATATGAAATACAACACATTTTTCCCAAACCTCAAGTCTAGATAGATACCAACAAAATCTAGATGTCAGCTTCTGTGATGATGGGTCAACATGCCTTATAATACAAAAATATATAAATATACCTCAAAGAGTGGGCAGTATGAGAATGAACCCACAGTAGATCCCCAGCATGTTTAACATTGATGTTCTTTAAAAAGAGTACACAAATATTTGCACATAGCTATATATATATGTTAGGTATTTCATTTCTTCATTATGAAGAAATTGGCTAAGAATATCATGATTATAAAAAGTATATCAGCTTGTTTTTTCCTTGTATCTTACTAGAATGTTTAAGTGGGTTATCTGTAGAAATCTTTAAGGTAATATTCCCTTGTGCATATGTTTCCTGTTTCCTTTCTTTTGTCTCAGCAACTGCTGAGACAAAATATCTATAGGAAGCCGGCATTAGAAGGATTGTTTTGCTGAGTTAGACAGAAAAAGACACTTGCTTGCAAATATGTATTTAACCCTATTTTCAACTATGCTATTAGCTGTGATGTGTGTTATGCTATATAAGGGGTTGCAGCCCAAATAAACTCAGAGATTATTCTGATGACACTCTGACTTCTGTGCATTATTTTCTCTCATTATATCTTGGTACCCAGATATAATATATACACACATCAGAATACATGATTACTCCATAATCTGATCCTATCATTTTGGTCCTTCGAGCCGGAAGTTGTTTCCCTTATCATTCCTCGGACGGAGTAAAACGCCTTTTACCGTGCACGGGGGGTATGTCGCTGAGGACTCCCTTACCTTGAGAAAGACCTCAGGCCTGATATATACGATCAGTTGGACCACAGAGGCAAGGTGTTTTTCTGAGGGATGACAAGGCACAGCTTACAACGAACTGACAGTGAGTATATGAATTTCTGTTGCATTTGCATGTCTGTGTATGTTCACAGGTCCTTGCCTAACAGTGATATTAGGTAAAAGAGTTGTACAACTAGGTTTCTAGCCTAGTAATAGGTAGAAGGATTGACACTTACCCACAGAGAGGTAAAAGAGTCATTAACCTGAGAAAAAGACTATAAAATAAGTTCTCCGTACGTAACTTTATTGAGAAAGCTTACCATGAAAAAGGGGTAAATGAGTCCGACTTTCAAATGAGCTCTTGCAAGAAAATATGTATGTGTGTGCATGTTAACATTTTGTATGTTTTAAATACCGGTACCGGGTGTATGTATGTTTGTGAGAGGTGTACCACGGATAACAGATTTATTGATTATTGTATATACCTGTATACTTTCTGTATATTTCTGTGTACTTGTGAGTGTATGTATATATATATATATACATGTATTCTTTTGTGTTGTTCTCAAAATTCTTACCTGAAACTATCCATTTTTGGTAGTGAGTGGTCACGCATTACCCACCTAGTCTCCGAAGGGCTTATCCTGGCAGACTTGCCTGTGTTTATGGAAGATTTACAAACCAAAATTTGTGGCAGTCGAGCACGACAGGCATCTATAACTGCTTGAATTTCCATCTTTCTCATTCTTTAATTGGTTATACAATGTTGAAATATTTTGTCTGAAATTTCGTGTATTCATAACTTCTTACTAAAATACTCTGTAAGATTGTGTGTATGAAGCCCTGGTTGGGAGCTATACTTATACGTCCACAAAGGCACCTATATAGTATATGGTGAAGTTGGACATTGAGTGTTCTACCTGTCGGCCCTACAGGTTGGGTGGCAAGGTTTACACTAAAGGGAACTGCACAACAAGACTTCCCATCAGAAGCTACAGGCTTTATGGGTCCTTGATGTGCCGAGTATATGTGGTGGTGTTTGAGGTGTAGCGTGCGAGAGGTAGCGTGAACGACTCTCTCTCTACGTGAACCAGGTTTCCACACTCGGGTGTGGAGATGGCGGATGGTCCAAGGTGTGGGAGATATACAGATTATTTCTGGAAAATGTATAAAAGGTTTGTTGGTTGTTATATGTATATGTAATGCTATGTATATTTCCATGTACCTGTGATCTTATTTTTTGTGTACATCTATTAACTTTAATTGATACTATAGGAGTTCAAGATATATATATATATATATAAGTGGATAGGCTCTAAAGGGCATAAATCGCACTGCCAGGTGTGTGGTTTCTAGACCCTGCAGTTTTCAAGGTTATCTCTACAGAAATGTTTAATATGCAAAGGGTTTCTGGTGTGCATCTGTAAATTATGTCTGGTAAAAACACACTTATGTGTGGGAATTGTGAACACTGTATTCTAGAATTGTTTTCTTATGTGTATTTGTGTGTATATATAACGTTTCTGTGTGTTTGTAACTTTACTGGATGCTTTACCTTTGGACAGGGAGGTGACTGATCTGCATTTTGATTAGGTGTGCAGGGTCTGGCCAACCCCCCACATGGCTGCCCACTCCACTTTTCCTACTACTATTTTCTCTGTGTGTGTGTGTGTGTTAGTTTTTATGTGAAAATATGTCTGTCTGTATCATTGAGGGAAAATAGCAGAAGGGAGAAAGTGTGGTTGCTGTAAAGAGAGACAAAGGCATGTTATTACAACCCCTTAGAAAAGTGGGAGTTGACTATAACCTTATGGCCAACCCCTTTTAAGCAATGACGATGCTCACAGCACCCACTGGATACACAGCATCTACTATACTACCTCTGCTGGAATCAGTGCCCTGTATCCACTACTTCTTGGCAATATTAATCCTTATTGAAAGGAAGGTTTAGGAGACGTTCAAACTTTATTAAGCTTTACTATACACAAAGAAGTATACGAAAGAAAAAGTAAACGCAACGTTACTTAATTAAGGAAATAAAAAAAAATAAAAAAAAGTAAATACATTTTCTATACTAAAAATAAAAAATTGTTGAAGATGAAAACAAAAAGGCAAATGTGCATAACAATGAAGGTGCCTACGGGGGGAGGGACATGTAATGTTAACCACCTCTCTCCTTCGGAAGAGGAAAAGGATATGTTTATGTGTACACAGAAAAGATGTCCACGACTGAACGCCCCTCCGACTTCTGGGAATATGGTCACTTATAGTGATGATGTAGAGGACGAATTTAATGATGCCCGCAAATACCTGCTTGCCGCCACCGCTCCAAATCCACCTCCTCCAACACCACCACTTTATGAAGGACGGCCCGCCAGAACCAGGCGGGCACCAGATCATCATTACGGAAGTAAGGGAATAACATTTGTGCCATTATATCCCTTAATTGAGGTTCCCAATCCTAGGGGGGGAGAGCTTGTAGATGGGGGAAATGTGTTGCACCCACAATGCTAGTATACCGAGCATGGACAGATGCAGATGTGAGGAGAGCTGTAGAAGGAGTCCCCCACCCAAATGACAATATGGGAATTTTCAGACTTAAGTTCCAGCGATTGCAGCAAAGTTTTAAATTAAATGGTATTGAGGTTGCAAGGTGTCTGGGGCAGATATTGGGGTCCGATTGGATCCTTAGTGAAGGTGACTGGAATCCACTGGACCCAAGGGGGGAGCCATTGCAATATGGATCACAAGAACTGACCCAACGAGAAGACACTCTAATAGGCAGAATAGCTGACAGACACAGAGAACACGCAGACTGGACTAAGATAAACAAGTGTGTACAAATAGATGATGAAAGTGTGGAACAATATATGGGGAGGTTGCGGGTAGTATTTGACAGCCATAGCAGGGTGGCCAGACCTAACCCATATGATGATGCTGGACCATATGCTCAGCAACTAAACAAACGCTTTTCTCAGGGGATGTCATCCAGAAATAAATGACTTTGTGATACAACACCAAATTACTTACAAAACATGTCCCCTTAGGGAAACCATAGAATATGCTAAACATGCAGAGGAGCAGTGTAAGAGAGCAAAAGAAAAGAAACAGAAAAAGCAAGATAGTAAACCAAAGGAGGTGTATTTGATGACTTCTGTTGATGGGAAAGCGCAACCTATAACTTCTGCTTTCTTTTCCGGTGATGGTGGAAATAATCAAAAACGTGGAGAGAGAGGAGGTGGACGAGGACGAGGTGGAAGCAGAGGAAAATGTTGTGGAAATTGTTACGTGTGTGGCAAGGCCGGCCACTTAGCATGTTCCTGCAGAAACAGAAAGTACCAGGAGGAAGAGGGAGCGGATGACGATGAACACCAGACCGACAAATAACTAGAACCAGGTTGTACCCTTCCTTTACAAATATTTGCTGAACAAGAATTGCATGAATCTGAATTGTATGAGTATGGCAATAATGATGCAAACTTGCCAGAAATAAATGATGTGTTGAATTTAGAATCATGTATAGACTTAATGGCTCTAGAAGAACAACCAGTCATTCAACTAGATGTAGAGGGGGTAATGATAACATTTTTATGCGATACAGGAGCATGTAGGTCAGTGTTAAGTGATGATGGCACATGGACTAGTTACACGTCGTCACAAAACATACTGGTTAGGTCAGCAGCAGGACAGACAAATAGGGAACCTATATCATGCCCACTCACAGTGAGATTGTTCAACGGCCAAACATTTGAGCATCCTTTTATACTCTCCCCTAGATGCACGATAAATCTCTTGGGTAGAGGTCTGATGCTGAAATGCAACATTAGAGTGGTTCCTACAGAGTAAGGCATGAAAGCATACATGGAAGACATACCTGTCGATGTAAATGTAGTGCAGGGGATGGGTGAACCACATTACTTCTACACATTAGACATGGTGTCGAAAGGGCCAGGATAAGTATCCAGCACTTTGGCAGCCATGGCTAATGACCTAGCTCCATCTTCCAGTGTAAAACAAAGCACAGGGTCATTACACTGCACTATGAAATTTGAAAGTACACCGGGGAGGGATGTGGACTATGAAAAAACATTTTTCAAATACGCCAATACCAGAATAACCTTGGATTACATATACTGGACAAAAAATGGGTATACAGGGGTGGGAGTAAAATTGCATAATCAAGACCAGTTACTCTATGCAGGACACACAGTGCCACACATATCCACACATATCACTGACTATGCCAGCTGGTGGAAGGTGGGTACAGGTAGGAGGGATGGTAGAAGAGGCTCAGCCAGATAAAACACCATGGGAGTTCCTACCCTATGGCCTCAGAGTGCAGTACTCACCGAGCACAAAAATATATAGGAAAAGCCTGAACTGGGTAACTGAGACAAAGTAAACATACACCAACAGCCAACATGCATTCTCAACTGTGCACATATTTGCACAATTGTGGAAAAATAGAGGCATGGTCACATCTACTGGCAGGCAAGTCACTCATAAACAACTCCTTTTGCAGTTACTTGAAGCCATTCAACTGCCCTTGAAGATTGCAGTATTTAAATGTGTGGCTCATACCACAACCAAAGACGCAATTTCAATAGGAAATGGCAGGGCAGATGCAGCTGCAAAGCAGGCGGCTCTAACAGGAAAAATACACATTTTTCTCTTACACAGCTACACATCGGTGTATCTTGTAGACCAAATTGACAAGAGTATTCTACAGCTAATACAGAGAGACGCACCCTCACAAGAAAACACATACTGGTTAAAGGTATGATAATATTTATGAGAGTGCAGAAGGGAAACCAATTGTACCAAAATCCCTATTCAGATATGCAGCTATGTTGAGCCATGGCATTAGTCATGTCTCAAGAGGGAGTATGGTAGACATGGTCAGCAGAATATTTTCAGCCTATGGATTAAACACCTATTTTAAAAATGTTGTGCAGGGTGCCTTGTTTGTGCACAACACAACCCTCAGGGTAACTATCACCCCATAAGAGGCACATTCCCAGAACCAACATACCCCTTCCAAACAATATGTATGGATTTCATTGAACTAACAAAGTGTGAAGGGAAGAAATATTGCCTAGTGATAATTGATGTATACTCTAGGTGGGTGGAAACGAAACCATGTGCACACCCTGACGCAATCACAGTGGCTAAAACCTTAGTGACACAAATAATTCCTAGGTTTGGTATACCAGAGGAAATATATAGCGATAACGGCACACATTTTGTGAACAAAATTATCGACCACTTGAGTAAAGCATTACACATAGAGTTGAAAAACCACTGTGCGTACCACCCACAGTCAGCTGGATTAGTGGAGAGAACTAAAGGTACCATTAAAAAAAAATTGAGGAAAATGATGGCAGCGACAGGGAAAAATTGGCTTTACTGTTTACCATTAGTCATGCTAAACATGCACATGCTTCCAGGCAGGAAAAAGTTAACCCCGTTTGAAATATTGTATGGGAGACCATTCCTACTACCAGAATTTAGACCATTTATCTCAGAAGATGAGAACATGAGTGAAAACTTAGCAGACTATATGAGAAAAATGTTAAGTAAGAAAGATATTACCTCCATCTCTCTCTCTCATCCACAGCAACAGCAGGGACCCTGCATGGTACAACCAGGCCAGTGGGTCCTAATTAAAGTAATCAAGCGTAAAAATTGGGCATTGGCCAGTTGGGAAGGACCGTACCAAGTTCTGCTGTCAACACCCACTGCCTTGAAAGTTGCCGAACAAGCCACCTGGATACACCTGACTCACTGCAAGAGAGTAAAAGTGCCAGAGCTTGAGCCGGTTGATTCCTAAAACTCTGCTAGCTGACTCATTGCGAGTCAGGCTGGGCTACAAAGGGGGGGGGGGGGGGAACTCGTATCAAACCCAGTGAAGAACCGAATGGTGCGGGTTTGGGGTTCTCAACTGGCCCAAGAAAATGTCCTGGCACCTGTTCAAAAGACCTAACTGGTATGGCCTAAGAATCTCACTGGCATGCCTCATCTTGATAACTCTCTGCATAGTAGCACCCATAATCATATGGGAAGAAGTAACAAGACCCAGAGGCAACCAGACGCAATCTATTAGAGAGATGTGGATGCACAGAATGAAAAGAGACATGATGGAAGTCAATTTAACTGGCCAAGTGACCCTAGTGTTCAAGGAAGGGCAGATAGGAACCAACCAAATAGACATATGTCAAGTACTAAGATGTGGACTTTCTGGAGGAGGATGTAGTGGAAGGGTGAGAAAAGCGCCAGTATACTTGTGTATAGCCTCTCTGTGTGAAAATGAGAGATGTCCTAGCTGGAAACTGGCCTTATGGAATACAGGAGCTGACTGGGGTTACTCCCCACCTAATCACATGAAGTGCGAAAGTACAAAGAGACGCTTAAAGCTGACACAGGGTGTGGAGCCATCCTCCTGCAACCAAAATCAGCTATGCAACCCCATCCGGATCACCCTCCAGGACCCACAAAAGTGTGATGAAGGGAGACATACTTTTGGAATCTACACCTCAGGCAGAGGTAACAACATGAAATATTTGCATATTCAGGTACTGCAAAAGAGGTGCCCAGAGAGACTATTGATCTCATCAAGGTGAGCCCTGTGAATAGGACTGTGCCCTCACAGGTCATCTATTTGGAGACTGGGTATGCAGGAAAAAATATCTGGTTGGAATGGATGCTGTATACGACGGCCTCCATGGAAATGAGTAACTGTATAGCATGTTCCACTGCCATACCGTCAATGGCAATGTGACCATTTAAACTGAACCTTGCTTTAAGACCTTTGTTTAATACATTTATAAAAGGATGGACTGTTAGGTATTTAATTTCTTCATTATGAAGAAATTGGCTAAGAATATCATGATTATAAAAAGTATATCAGCTTGTTTTTTTCCTTGTATCTTACTAGAATGTTTAAGTGGGTTATCTGTAGAAATGTTTAAGGTAATATTCCCTTGTGCATATGTTTCCTGTTTCCTTTCTTTTGTCTCAGCAACTGCTGAGACAAAATATCTATAGGAAGCCGGGATTAGATAAGGATTGTTTTGCTGAGTTAGACAGAAAAAACACTTGCTTGCAAATATGCATTTAACCCTATTTTCAACTATGCTATTAGCTGTGACGTGTGTTATGCTATATAAGGGGTTGCAGCCCAAATAAACTCAGAGATTATTCTGATGACACTCTGACTTCTGTGCATTATTTTCTCTCATTATATCTTGGTACCCAGATATAATATATACACACATCAGAATACATGATTACTCACTAATCTGATCCTATCAATATATATATATATATATATATATATATATATATATATGTTATTAACTTCATAGAATAAATTGTGCAGTGTGAAGTGAGTGAATTTAAGATTCAAGTGTGTATAATATAATATAGGTCCTTGACAAGGAATCTTAGTGAATATTCATATATTGAAAACACTACATGTACATTCATATGCACTTTTAGTAATTACAGAAATATGAAGTGATATTAATAATTCTGTAATACAATGTATCCATTATGTGTAATAAATAAAAAAGCAAAATACTATCAATTTACTTAAGTAAACTGTATACCAGTTAAACAATAAAGAATGTCATATGGCATACATAATAAATATATAAGGCTAAGCCCCAAAACAGACTTAGAACAAATTACAAACTCCTCAATCCTATTAAATATAGCTTTAATATACATCCTGTGGCCTGTAGGCCTTTTAAAATCATGGAAAGTAAGATATTTATATCCCATGCATCATGCCTAGGTTCCTTTTCTCAGCAAATAATTACTTAGAACATATCTTTCCAATATTCTCATCAACGTTCTTACATGTATTGACCAAAGTTTACTACATTGTGTTTCCTTGGTGTACTTCATTTGCTCTATTTCATATATCTACCATGTCCTATATAATTTATCACACATATCATATGTGTTTCGACATAAGTGAATCCCACATCCAGAAGGATATCTCAGACTGTGTTGGTTGTCTAAATTCTACTTTTATGGATCCCATGTTGTCCTTGTTCTTCAACTAATACTCAAATATACTGTATCCAGCTAGATTTAACATTAAATGAATGGAGTGAAGGAAAAACCTTAATTCAGCCCATATGGAACTTGGGCTTTCAATTTATATATCCATTTTGCTTCACATTGAAGAAGCTTTCTTTCCAGGTCTCCTTTTCTAGGGCCTGGCTTTATACTATCTATTGCACCGAATTTAAGCACATTGCAATCATTGTTGTGATAATATTTAATATGTCTGGCAATGGTTGTATCATAGGAATTATTGATGGCATAATTATGTTCACCCACTCTCCGTAGCTGCCCCCTCGTTTTACCGACATAGATCTTATTACACAAACAGGTTGCTACATATATTACTCCTGTTAAAATACAGTTATAAAATTGATTGATTTCAAAAATGTCTTTTGTTACAGGATGTTCATATTTTTTTGTTGGTTTGATGTACTTACAGAAGCTACACCGCCCACACTTAAAGCAGCATTCTGGTGGTTGTAACCAAGATTCACATGAGGTATTTTCTTTAAAATGACTATGTACCAACATATCTTTTAAGTTGGTCCCTCTGCGGTAAGTGATGTGTATGCTAGTTGGCAAAATTGCTTTCAAGTCCTCATCACTGCCAATGTTTTGAAAGAATATCCTTGATCAGTAAAGAGTCATAACCATAGGTCATAATACACCTGGTTATATTCTCTGGCTCATTATTACTGGAGATAACATGTTTCATCTCAATTGAGTTTGGTGCTATCCAGGTTTTCTTCACAGTTAATAACTCTGCTCTTTTGCTATTTAAGGCATGTTGATAAGCTGATTTCAAGCATCTCTTTGGAGTTGAAGTGGGAGAGACCGTCCATCTATCAATTCCCAACGTTGACAGGGCTCGTGGATCCCCACAAAACATCCTAGCCGTGGTGAAGAGTGTTGACGATGAGCAGTGCTCTGAACATGGCCAGCTCAAGCACAAGTACACGCGTGCAGAAATACATCCTACGGCAAAGGCGCATAGCAAACTGATTTCTCTTACAACAGCGTGTCAGGGTCACAGGGGTATAAGAAATGCAACTGCAAAACCAACTGCATTTCAAAAAAGGGCACGTACAGAGCTACCTGTCAGTTCCGTACATCCACGTGCCACAGCAGTTCTTTGCCTTGCTCTAATAAATTATGATCCTTACGATTAACTAATTCAAAAATCCAGTTCTTCGCCATGCTCTAAAAATGATGATACTAATTCAAAAACATTGTTGTTATTATTCAACACATTGCCCAGTCAAATAAGAATAAAAGATTATACACATTGCCCAGGCATTATACAGAATGCCCGTATTATACACATTGCTTGTAACATATATATATATATATATATATATATATATATACTTTATATATATGTATTCATTTATCTGCTTGATTTTAAAATTGTTAATATTACTAACATTACAACAGCAAGCATCTATTATTTAAAAAGAGAGTATATACAGTTGTGCTCAAAAGTTTGCATGCCATGGCAGAGATTGTGAAATGTTGGCATTTATTTTGAAAATATGACTGATAATGCAAAAAAACATTTAGTTTATTGAAGGATAGTGATCATATGAAGCTATTTATTATCACATAGTTGTTTGGCTTCTTTTTAAATCATAATGATAACAGAAATCACCCAAAAAGTTTGCATACCCTTAGTTCTTAATACTGTGTATAGCCCCCTTTCGCATCAATGACAGCGTGCAGTCTTTTATAATAGTTGTCTATGAGGCTCCTAATTCTTGCAGGTCATATAGCTGCCCATTCGTCTTGGCAAAATGCCTCCAGGTCATGCAAAGTCTTTAGTCGTCTTGCATGATCCGCACGTTTGAGATCTCCCCAGAGCGGCTCAATGATATTAAGGTTATGAGACTATAATGGTCACTCCACAACCCTCACCTTTTTCTGCTGTAACCACTGGAGGGTCAACTTGGCCTTGTGCTTAGGGTCATTGTCATGATGGAAAGTCCAAGAGCGTCCCATGCGCAGCCTTCATGCAGAAGAATGCAAATTGTCTGCCAGTATTTTCTTTTTTTTTCTTATCTTTTATTAATGGCAGTAAAAGTTATAACAGAGTAAGATGTACAGTACAAGAACAACATATATTGTATTCAAATTACATCAGAAAAGGCTTTTGTCTTCTTTTCCTAATTTGTTTGAGTTTTGTTGCATAAATTACTATTAAATATGTCATATTATGCCTGTACAAATTAAAAGATAGAAAAGAGAAAGTAAGGAAAAGAGGGTGGGGGGAGATGGGATGGGGAGAAGCTTAGTATAATGTCATCCCTGAGGTCTGTATTTTATGTATTACCTTTTTTTTTTTATGCTATCATCCAATTCATAGATCCCAGACGTCCCAACAGGAAGCCCACTTTTTTATATTTGTCATCTAGTTTGGAAGAGATCAAGCTCATTGAATGTATGTATTTACGTTTTTTCAGTACTTCCCCATACACAGGAACGGACGTCTTCCAAGTTTTAGCAATAGCGTTTTTGACTGCTAAAAAGATTTGGTTTGAGTTGAGCCTCTTTAAATAGGCTGGTGATAGGAAGACCTAATAAGGCTTCCTCTGGTTTTTGAGGTATTCTGTGTCCCCATAGCTTCTCTAGGATGTCATAGGTTTATCACCAGATGTGGGCTATTTTAGGGCAGTCCCATAGTATGTGCCTTAGTGTACCAGTGGAATTTCAACCTCTAAAACAGGAGCCATCTAGAAAAGGATTTGAGAGCTCTACAGCCCTATACAATTCCCCCAATGTGTAAAACCTTAGTCCATAATGGAGCCTGCAAGACTTACAGCTATTAAGTTGGCCTCGTAAAGCTACCCGCAAACGATATGCAGGATACACGGCCGTCGAAATCTGAACTCCATTGCCCCAAAGCCTTTGATCTGTCAAACCTCTAAATGCAAATCGCTATTAAATTGCTATGAATCCACTGGCGTTCAAACCTGTAACCCGCAAATGTAGTAAAAAAGCCTACGGGTACTAGAGAGGACCTGCAAGGGGGTTAAAGTCCTAACCATAGCACTGTAAATGCAAATATCAACACACTACTGTATTTAAAAGTAAAGGGAAAGTGATGTTATGTGTTAAAATTAATAGAGGTATAATCAGGGTATATTTACAATTTGGCCAACAAGTTTATTACAATTTTATTTAATCCAAAATAACAACAGCGAATATAAAAAGGAAGGTTAAAAACACTTTAAAAACAATGGAAAAAGAGAAAAAGCTCCTCTGAGAAATAGTGATATGATTCACTTTTAAGCAATATATAGAGATATGTACTTTCTCTTTACTCATAGAGGAGAATTATAGTATTCCACTGAAAATAACTCTATTCCAACATATCTAAAGTCTATTGTGTTGTCCTTGCAATAGGAAATCCCATATAGACTATCTTTCATGAAATTGTTGAAAATAGTATGGTGTAAAAAAGGCACTATTTTGAAGTCAATAGGCAGCCAGGAATTATAGGAGACTTAATTATAGAAATATCTCCTATTAGTTAACTATGGGATTGTAATATACCAATCCTAATACACTAGGGCGTTTTCTACCCACATGCTGGTCTGTGTTAGGTATAGACGATACTATTGTCTTTGTTAGTAAGATAGACCCTATTATGGGTTGCTGTGTCCTTGCTTGTTCTCTATTTGACTGTGAAGGTATCCAATCGTGGATTACCATTACTTAAGCGGGCTCCCTATTGCTTCTCGTGGCCTATATATTGCTCCTAGATACTTCTAGGAGAACCATACTATATAATATAAGAGTTATCTAACTAGTGCCATGCTTCTTGCTAAGAACGCTAGTGCTGCATGGCTTCACTTCCTAGTTTTGCGTGGACAGCGTCGTGCATGATGACGCACGTATGCGTGTATACGCCTATGCCTGACACGTTTCAACGTGCTGTGATGTCTTTCACAAAGGGGGAGGCAGTGATGCCGTCGTTGGTCTTATATAGTGGTTTGGTTGCCTTAGAAACCAGTACTGGGAACGTGGTTCAATGGAAGCCATGTTAAATGGACATGCAGGCCTCCGATAAATTAGTGTATACTATACACCAAGTAATGAAAAATAAGATAGTATAAACGGCTCAATCTGAAATAGACATTTAGCTGGCATAAAGATTTAGGAACCGAATATGATGTGGTATATTAGATGGAGTCATAATAGTGACTTTAGTCATCTATATCCATACGGTATGGGAGATATACTTAATATTATTAAAGGAATACCCATACTCTCAGTGAACTGCAATGATATTCCATAAATTTCTTAGACTAGATAGGATAAATAAATTGAAGATATAAGGGATCTCAAATCCCATATACTAGACTATATCATATAGTGCTGTATATAATCTGTCAGATATATAATGGGCTATAGGATAGCCTATCAGTGATTTCAAGATGATAATACATGGAGTCTAGATGTGCAATCCAAAGTAATAAAAATTCACTCACTGCATTAATATATATGTTAGAGCAGTGATGTCTTAACTGTGTATAAAGATAACAAAATAAGCATCTCTGGAGACAGAATGATGGTCTATACAACATAAACTGGAGTAAGATTCTCCATCTTGAAGTTGTGTATGGTCAAATAAACTGCTCCATTTTAATTTCAAATATACCAAAACACTCTTGCCCTGAGTTCCAGACTCAAATTCAAACATAAGACTATGAGAAATGAATTAATATTCCCCTAACACGTAAAGATCTACACCAAGATAGGGACTCATAAAAAGTCAGAATAGTGCTATGTATCTATGTACAGAGAAGAGACTCTTCCATTCACTTCATAAAAAATAATTGAGGCAAAAAATGCCATAGAATCCAAGGAAAACTAATCTAGAAAGATTAGATTAATTGTGACTAGTGAGAAATAATGAGTAAAAGATGGTAAAGTGTATACTGTGTGCCAAACAATCTGTCTGTGGTCTAAGTGACAGAATTAATAAAGGTTAAAGTGACTCAGGTATGAAGAGTAAAAAATATATTAGGGGGATACAGTGCCTGAGAGTATAGTGTATGGTATGTGTTTGGGAAGTGAGTAGGGCCTAAAATCACATGGACTAAAGTGATGAATATATGATAGGGCAATTGTGCCACTGTAATAGTGAGAAGGTCCTAACAAATTGAACCATTACTCAAAGTGTTACTCATATCTAGGTGTGGGCCAAATGAGTGTATCTAAACAGAAGAAAATGTGTTTAAAGAAAATGAATGGGTAAATCTTTTATAATTCCAGCTATCGCATAATGGGAAGGTTATATATAAACTCATGTGAACATACAATACATACGGCTAGTGTTACTATTGTTATGTCCCATAGATGTAAATAGACATAATAGGAAAAGAGATAATTATTTCTCATTATATTTTCAAATGAATGGAGTAAATGAGAAACCCTCATTTAATCCCCTAGGTGCTTGGGCCTTCAATTTATAGATATCTAGCTTCACATTGTAAAAGTTTCCTTTCAAGATCTCCCTTTCTGGGACCTGGTTCAACATTATCCACCACACAGAACCGAAGAACGTTGCTGTAATTGTTATGGTAGTATTTAATATGGCGTGCAATGGGTGTATCATAGGAGTTATTAATAGCATAAATATGTTCTCCTATTCTACGACGTAGCTGTCTACGGGTTTTGCCTACATAGATTTATTACAAAGGCATGTAGCCACATATACAACCCCTGTGGATATACAGTTAAAACATTTATCAATCTCAAATACCTCCTTTGTGATTGGATGTTCGTATCTTTTTATGGGTTTTATATACTTGCAAAAACTACATCGCCCACACCTAAAACATCCTTTCGGTGGTTGTAGCCATGTTTGACCTGGGTTGTTCTCTTTGAAGTGGCTATGTACTAGCATATCTTTGAGGTTGGTGCCTCTACGATAGGTAATCAGGATTCTAGTTGGTAAAATGTATTTTAGATCTTCATCACTTAATAACAGATGCCAATGTTTACTTAGGATACTTCTGATGATATCAGAATCATATCCATAGGTCATGATGCACCTTGGTGTATTTTCTATTTGTCTATCTTTTGGCAATTTCTGTTTTGATTCAATAGGAATGGTATTTATAGTTGTATCGGGCCTTTGGGTCCTATTAGTTGCATGAATATTGAGCAAATCTGTCCTATTACAACTTAGGGCATGTTGGTAGGCCAATTTTAGACATCTTTTAGGATAACCTCTTTCCTTAAATCGTAGCCTTAGTTTATCAGCTTCAATTTGAAACTCCTCCTCTGTACTACAATTTCTTCGAATACGTAAGTACTGTCCTTTGGGAATGCCTCTTTTGATAGGTTCGTAATGTTGACTGTCCCAGTGTAATAAGGTATTTGTCGCTGTATCTTTTCTATAGGTAGAAGTAGAGATGTTACCATCACTATCTTTATAGACTTTTAAATCAAGAAAATTTACCTTCTCTTTGTTAATTTCATGGGTGAATTTTAGACCCAGAGTATTCTCATTTAGAGATTTCATGAAGGTTTCAAATTCCTTTTTTGTACCTTCCCATACAACTAGGATGTCGTCTATGTAGCGACGCCATAACAAAATTTTATCAGTGCAATTGGTCTGTGTTTCATTGAAGATGTATTTTTCTTCCCACCATCCCAACACAAGATTGGCATAGCTTGGAGCACATGGTGTGCCCATGGCTGTACCCTTACATTGATGAATCCATTGGTCATTAAATGTAAAATAGTTGTGTTTAAGTACAAATTCAAGAAGTGTAAGAAGGAATTGATTAAATTCCGCAGATCTTGAATCTTTCATTTGCAGAAAGTATTCAACTGCTTTAATTCCATAGCTATGATGGATACTGCTGTATAGGGCTTCAACGTCTATGCAAGCTAGCCTATTACAGTGGCACAATTGCCCTATCATATATTCATCACTTTAGTCCATGTGACTTTAGGCCCTACTCACTTCCCAAACACATACCATACACTATACTCTCAGGCACTGTATCCCCCTAATATATTTTTTACTCTTCATACCTGAGTCACTTTAACCTTTATTAATTCTGTCACTTAGACCACAGACAGATTGTTTGGCACACAGTATACACTTTACCATCTTTTACTCATTATTTCTCACTAGTCACAATTAATCTAATCTTTCTAGATTAGTTTTCCTTGGATTCTATGGCATTTTTTGCCTCAATTATTTTTTATGAAGTGAATGGAAGAGTCTCTTCTCTGTACATAGATACATGGCACTATTCTGACTTTTTATGAGTCCTGCATCTTGGTGTAGATCTTTACGTGTTAGGGGAATATTAATTCATTTCTCATATTCTTATGTTTGAATTTGAGTCTGGAACTTAGGGCAAGAGTGTTTTGGTATATTTGAAATTAAAATGGAGCAGTTTATTTGACCATACACAACTTCAAGATGGAGAATCTTACTCCAGTTTATGTTGTATAGACCATCATTCTGTCTCCAGAGATGCTTATTTTGTTATCTTTATACACAGTTAAGACATCACTGCTCTAACATATATATTAATGCAGTGAGTGAATTTTTATTACTTTGGATTGCACATCTAGACTCCATGTATTATCATCTTGAAATCACTGATAGGCTATCCTATAGCCCATTATATATCTGACAGATTATATACAGCACTATATGATATAGTCTAGTATATGGGATTTGAGATCCCTTATATCTTCAATTTATTTATCCTATCTAGTCTAAGAAATTTATGGAATATCATCACAGTTCATTGAGAGTATGGGTATTCCTTTAATAATATTAAGTATATCTCTCATACCGTATGGATATAGATGACTAAAGTCACTATTATGACTCCATCTAATATACCACATCATATTCGGTTCCTAAATCTTTATGCCAGCTAAATGTCTATTTCAGATTGAGCCGTTTATACTATCTTATTTTTCATTACTTGGTGTATAGTATACACTAATTTATAGGAGGCCTGCATGTCTATTTAACATGGCTTCCATTGAACCACGTTCCCAGTACTGGTTTCTAAGGCAACCAAACCACTATATAAGACCAACGACGGCATCACTGCCTCCCCCTTTGGGAAAGACGTCACAGCACGTTGAAACGTGTCAGGCATAGGCGTATACACGCATACGTGCGTCATCATGCACGACGCTGTCCACGCAAAACTAGGAAGTGAAGCCATGCAGCACTAGCGTTCTTAGCAAGAAGCATGGCACTAGTTAGATAACTCTTATATTATATAGTATGGTTCTCCTAGAAGTATCTAGGAGCAATATATAGGCCACGAGAAGCAATAGGGAGCCCGCTTAAGTAATGGTAATCCACGATTGGATACCTTCACAGTCAAATAGAGAACAAGCAAGGACACAGCAACCCATAATAGGGTCTATCTTACTAACAAAGACAATAGTATCGTCTATACCTAACACAGACCAGCATGTGGGTAGAAAATGTCCTAGTGTATTAGGATTGGTATATTACAATCCCATAGTTAACTAATAGGAGATATTTCTATAATTAAGTCTCCTATAATTCCTGGCTGCCTATTGACTTCAAAATAGTGCCTTTTTTACACCATACTATTTCCAACAATTTCATGAAAGATAGTCTATATGGGATTTCCTATTGCAAGGACAACACAATAGACTTTAGATATGTTGGAATAGAGTTATTTTCAGTGGAATACTATAATTCTCCTCTATGAGTAAAGAGAAAGTACATATCTCTATATATTGCTTAACAGTGAATCATATCACTATTTCTCAGAGGAGCTTTTTCTCTTTTTCCATTGTTTTTAAAGTGTTTTTAACCTTCCTTTTTATATTCGCCGTTGTTATTTTGGATTAAATAAAATTGTAATAAACTTGTTGGCCAAATTGTAAATATACCCAGATTATACCTCTATTTAAATTAGTGGCAAACACTACAAAGGAACTACCTCCCTAGGACTTGATATATGTTAAAATTAATAGCACAACATTCTCAAGCTCGCAAATCTGCAATCTAAAATACATTTTTTTATGTTTAATTTCCGTGTTATATCGATCCCGGCAATCAATGTGTTAATACATATAATGGAACTCGCATGGACTAGAATATCATATTTACTGATTTTTTAATATTGCATTATTTCTGGAATGCTGGTGCGATCGCAACTTGTACTTCAAACCTGTAAGGGATTGAAATCTAACCTCCATTTATCAGTGACGTAATGATGGTGATCTCTTTTACTATTGGCTCCATCTAAACCTTTAACTACCAGTTTGACTAATTCATCATGTTCACGGCCGCACATGCAACATGCGTAAGAATGGTTTACCGGCTTACATCTCAGGCCCATTGTTAACGGCAAGGCTGAATGTAATAGCTCGATAATGCAGCAGAATTTCACCTGCAGGCTTTGTGGGTGTGCCGTTGCGGCTACGGGCTTGGAATTTAAGGGTGTTGTTAGTCCAGCAGGGGTCAGGTTCCACCTCATGATGTTTTTGTAGGAATTCTCTCTCAAGATTATGTTATGGGAGAAGTTTGTTGCATTTTTATGGATTTTACTCCACTGCAAGTCATCTAAGATGATGTTAAGTTTTTTTTCCCTGAGGACTAGCAGTGAAGCTTAGGTGGTGTGGCCTGGTCTAACAGGTAATTGTATTTATTTAATTATTTAAATAATTGTAATTGTAGTCTGCCAGTATTTTCAAATAACATGCTGCATTCATCTTGCCATCAATTTTCACAAGATTCCCCGTGCCTTTAGAGCCCCCCCCCCCCAAATATCAGTGAGTAAACAAACATGCTTCACAATGGCAATCATATTCTTTTCACTATAGGCCTTGATGACCCCTCTACAAACATAGCTCTTATAATTGTGACCATAAAGCTCTCGTCACTCCAAATTACAGTGTGCCAGAAGCTATGAAACCTGTCAAGGTGTTGTCAGGCTTATTGCAAGCTGGCTTTTTTGTGGCATTGGCGCAGTAAAGGGTTCTTTCTGGCATCTCGACCATGCAGCTCACTTTTGTTTAAGTATCGTCGTATTGTACTCCTTGAAACAACCACACCGTTTTTTTCCAGAGCAGTCTGTATTTCTCCTAACGTTAGTAAGTAAGTGATTGAACAGTACAGACTGGCATTTTCAAGTCTTTGGATATCTTTTTATACTCTTTTCCATTTTTATGAAGTTCCATTACCTTGGTAGGCAGGTCTTTGACAGTTCTTTTTGTGCTCCCCATGGCTCACTATCTAGCCTGCTCAGTGCATATACGTGACAGCTAACAAACTCATTGACTATTTATACACAGACACTAATTGAAATGTAAAAAGCCACAGGTGTTGAAAATTTACCTTTAATTGCCATTCTAACTTATGTGTGTCACCTTGTGTGTCTGTAACAAGGCCAAATATTCAAGGGTATGTAAACTGCTGATCAGGGCAATTTGGGTGATTTCTGTTATCATTATGATTTTAAAAGGAGCCAAACAACTATGTGATAATAAATGGCTTCATATGATCACTATCCTTCAATAACATTTTTTTTGCATGATCAGACATATTTTCAAAATAAATGCCAAAATTTCACAATTTCTGCCATGGTATGGAAACTTTTGAGCACAACTGTATATATATATATATATATATATATATATATATATATATATATATATATATAATAAAATAGATACATAATAATTAAGGTTGAAAAAATATGAAAATCCATCAAATTCAACCTTTTTAGATTTCTACTGAGCTGCAATAGGCAGGATAGTTGTTAATTGATCCAGAGGAAGGCTAACAGAAAAATAACCCCATTGAAACATTGAAAATGCTCTCAGTAGGGGGAAAAATTCCTTCGTGACCACAGACACTGGCGATCAGACTCCTCCTTGCATCAAAACTCCCTTTCTAATTATCCAAGAAAACCTTGAATACCCTTTTAACTCAAGAGTATATCAAACCGCTCTTTAAAGTTAAATATCAATATATATATATATATATATATATATATATATATTTATTTATTTTTTTTATAAAGATTTTTATTCATTTTTCAAATGACAAAAATACACAAAACAAACAGACAAGACTATGCCTGATAATTTAAACAAAAGTATAATAAATTATTATACAATAACAAAGAAAAAAAAAGAAAAAGAAACAGATATAGCCTCATTCACACCACATTCATAACCTATACTAATACTCAAATGAGGGTCAAAAGATTCTCATCTAAACTTGATTTGTTTAAGCATTCAAGGTTCCACGATTGAGTCCCAAAACAACCATTTCAGTTTGTGTTGATTAATAATTTTGCCGGATTTATAAAGGTTTTCTAAATCTATAATATAGTTAATTTTTTGATAAATTTCAACCCAACTAGGAGGGTTGCGTTGTTTCCATCTGCTAATAATGGCAGATTTGACTGTGGAACAAATCTGAATAATTAACGCAAGTTCTCTGGTTTTAAGAGTGTCAGAGAAAATATGAAATAGACAACCCTGTGGGGTAAAACAGATAGTCTTTTTTAGTGTCATTGAAATAAATTCAAAGCACTCAACCCATAAAGGGTTAATAAGAGAACACTCCCACCAAATGTGAAATTGGTTGCCAATAGCCCCACTATTTCTCCAACAAAGTTTGTCTTTGATGTCGTGGGAGATTTGGTATACTCTAAGAGGAACTATATACCATGGGCCTCATTCTATTATCGGCCGTAGGAGATGCGGGGCCGCAAGGACCGGCCGCAGGCTATTTGCCTATTCTATTCCCTTCCGGACGAAGGCTCCGGCAGGCTTGCGGCCGGCGCCCTGTTATCCCTTGGGGCCGCACGCGCAGCAGGAAAGCCTTTGATCTTTAACGTCCGCAAGAGTTTCGGCCGCAAGAAAGCCCCGGTTGCTATTCTATTGCTACGGGAACCCTCTCGGCAAGGCTAAAACCGAGCCGCAGCTTAGTTGCACCAAAAAGGTCCCGCAAGCACACAATTAAGCACATAATATAGCCATCCTGCACTCTGATGAGACGATAAAGTGATTGGAGGTGTTAGCATTCATAGCACAACATTCCCCTACACTCAAATCTGAAAATAATTTTTATTTTAATTTATGTCAAATATCCGTGGACAAAGTCCCGAGGGCTTGGAGCACCTCAGACCCGCCCAGGCTGCGGGACTGAAAATAAACCGTTAATGAAATAGCGGATTTGGGCGATGTGCAAGCTTGAGAGGGTGTTGTTATTAATCCTCATGTCCCCCATTATGATGCCTATCATTTACAGAGCTTTACAGTGCCATTTTGAATTTATATTTGCATTTAAAGTTTTCTGACCTTGCGGCCGGTTGCATGATATGCGGCCGGCCGTAAGGGGGATATCCTTGCGGCGCCGTCCATTTGAATTGCAAGGTAAAGGTAGCTCTACATGGGGCCGTAAGACGGACGCAAGGAATCGCAGCTTTGCAGCCTTTTTGCGGCCGATAATAGAATGAGACCCTATCTGTTTAAACTCTTAAAGTATACCTCTCTTTGGGAACCATTTTTAATACATTTATTATTAGCTCTGAAAGCTTTTTCCCAACTACTTAGGGAAATCGTAGTAGTAAAGTCTTGCTCCAACAGCATCAAAGAAGTGGGAGAAGTCCATTTTTGAACAAGCAGTTCAATTTAATTCAAACACTTTATTAGTTATATGCTTATCTACCCATACTTTTAATTGTTCATATGTTAACCAAAAAAAAGTTGAAATACCAAGTTTTTTTTTTAATTGAGAAAAGGGGAGAAGTTTACTATCAAGAAAAAAATCACTAAGGGCCTCATTCTATTAGCGGCCGCAGCCGTTGCGGGGCCGCAAGGACCGTCCGCAAGCTATTCGGCTATTCTATTCCCCTCCGGCCGGGGATTCCGGCAGGCTTGCAGCCGGTGCCTTGCTATCTCTTGCGGCCGCTCGCGCCGGAGGAAATCCTTTGATCTTAAACGGCCGCAAGGAAATCGGCCGTAAGAAATTCCTATTTGCAATTCAATTGCTCCGGGAACCCTCTCTGCAAGGCTAAAAGCGAGCCGCAGCTTACTTGCAGGAAAGAGGTCCCGCTAGCACCAATTAAGCACATAAAATAGCCCAAATAAAGCCATCCTGCACTTTGCAGAGTCTATAAAGTGATATTCGGTGTTAGCAAAAATAGCACATAATTACCCTATACTCAAATCCGTAAAATATTTGTTTGTTAATATCCGTGCAATATCCATGTAAAAAGTCCAGAGGGCTTGGAGCACCTCAGACCCGCCCTCGCTGCAGCCGGCAAATAAACAGTTAATTTCAACTCCGGTTTGGGCTGATGTGCAAGCTTGAGAGGGGGTTACTTTTAATCATCATGTCCCCCAATATGATCCCTAGCATTTACAGAGCTGTACAGTGCAGGCTTGAATTTATTTTTGCGTTTTTAGATTTCTGAGCTTACGTCCGGTTCCAAGATATGCGGCCGGCCGTAAGAGGAGATCCTTGCGGGGCCGTATAATAGAATCGCGAGTTAACAGAACCCCCGCAAGGAATCGCAGCCTTACGGCCGATTTACGGCCGGTAATAGAATGAGGCCCTAAGTATCTGAGAAGAGTTAATTGAGAAATTATAATTTGTAGTAGTTTGAATTAATTTAATAATACTAGAAATTGGAGTTAGTAAACTAGGAAAGGGAATATATGCCTGCTTTTTATTAATACGTTGCTAATAATGTAAATTAGACTTAACTATAGCTGACATTTTTCAGAGAAAAGCAACAACAAGACTATGGAAACTGTGCCATCCCTGGAGCCAATATGTTTATTAATATCACTACTGTATGCATGTTATTATATCTTGGCAGATCGGAATATTCTGACTTTTTGTTTTCAATTTTTAACTGTTTCCTATACCCTGCTTTGCCGTCCCCACCTTCCCCCCATCCTTTCCCCATTTATGGCTGGCATAATTACCTCAAATCTCCTCCCCCTCCTCAAATCTCCTCCCCCCTCCACCTTCATTCTAAGGTCTCTCTCCCATTCCTTCCTAACTCCCCTATCTTCCTGTACTGTCTGACCCCAATCCATTCTCTCTCTTTCTTTCAGTGCAAATTCATTCTGGTTTAAGGCCTACTTCATCTGTGAGACACTCAGAATATTGCCCTCCCTCCCTCCCCCTCACCCACCCACCCCAACTCAGATTAAATTTATAGTGTCATAGAAAACACCTGACTTCCTACTTGCAGATATATCATCTCAACACTAGGGGTCAGCCAACATACTAGTCTTTCACCTCAGATCCCTCCCCTCTAAAATAAAACTCTTTGTATCTTTCACTTGCTTCCTGGCCCTTGCTATTCCTTATTTGTTACTCTTCCCTAGTTCTCTGCCCTTTAATTCCCTTTAGATTGTAAGTAGCGAGTTTCCAGTCTTGTAGGGTGCTTTGGGATAAAGCACTTTCTGCTAAGATTCTAAGCTCAAAACAGGGCTCTTCAACTTTTGAATTTTGTTAAACGTGTATTTCCCTTGTTCTTATCCCCTGTACAACGCTACGGAATATGTTGGCGCGATACAAATAAAAGATAATAATAAAATTAACAACTTTAGGTCACGATTAATGATAAGTGAACTCTCAATTTGTTACCATGGATATTTATTGTTATGATCAAGCCATTTCAAAACATGTGATAATCTGATGGCTTCATAGACAAATTTGATTACTGGATAGCCAATATTACCATTACAATTTTTTTTAACCATAATTGATCTGTTTAACCTAGCATATTTACCAAAATGTATACATTTGTCAATTAGGGATTGAAAACGTCTAAGCAACACTGTTGGAAAGAGAATAGGAATGGATTGGAAGATATAATTAATTCTCGGCAAGATGACCATTTTAATAGTGGCCACTCTACCTGAGAAAGACAAGTGAATACCACTCCAAGCTTTTATAGATTTATCACATTTGAAACACACTTTACCTAGATTAATAGAAGGCATCTTACTGATGTCTTCACAGAATGTACCGTATTTATCAGCATATAACACGCACCGGCGTATAACACGCACCTCATTTTGAATTTCAGGGAATTTTTTTTTTTTCAAATAAAGAACTTTGAAGCAAAATCCTCAACCTCAACCTCCCTCCTCATCCTCCCTCCTCAACCCCCTCCTCCACCCCCCTCCTCCACCACCCCATCCTCATCCTCCTTCCTCAACCCCCCTCCTCAACCTCAACCCCCCTCCTCAACCTCCCTCCTCATTCTCAACCCCCCTCCTCATCCTCAACCTCCCTCCTCATCCTCAACCCCCTCCTCATCCTCAACCCCCCTCCTCATCCTCAACCTCCCTCCTCATCCTCAACCCCCTCCTCACCTTCAACCCCCCTCCTCATCCTCCACCCCCTCCTCAACCTCCCTCCTCATCCTCCCTCCTCAACCCCCCCATCCTCAACCTCCCTCCTCAAACCCCCTCCTCAACCCCCCAATCTTCACACCCCCTCAACCCCCCCATCCTCATCCTCCTTCCTCAACCCCCCAATCCTCAACCCCCCTCCTCAACCTCAACGCCCCTCCTCAACCTCAACCCCCCTCCTCAACCTCCCTCCTCATCCTCAACCCCCCTCCTCATCCTCAACCCCCCTCCTCATCCTCAACCTCCCTCCTCATCCTCAACCCCCTTCTCAACCTCCCTCCTCATCCTCCCTCCTCAACCCCCTATCCTTAACCCCCTCCTCAACCTCCCACCTCAAACCCCATCCTCAACCCCCCATCCTCAACCCCCCTCAAGCCCCCTCCTCCACCCCCCCATCCTCATCCTCCTTCCTCAACCCCCCTATCCTCAACCCCCCTCCTCAACCTTAACGCCCCTCCTCAACCTCAACTCCCCTCCTCAACCTCTCTCCTCAAACCCCCTCCTCAACCCCCCCATCCTCAAACCCCCTCAACCCCCCTCCTCAACCCCCCCAACCTCATCCACCATCCTCAACCCCCCTATCCTCAACCCCCTTATTCAACCTCAACCCCCCTCCTCAACCTCCCTCCTCATCCTCAACCCCCCTCCTCAACCTCCCTCCTCATCCTCAACCCCCTCCTCAACCTCCCTCCTCATCCTCCCTCCTCAACCCCCCATCCTCAACCCCCTCCTCAACCTCCCTCCTCAAACCCCCTCCTCAACCCCCATCCTCAAACCCCCTCAACCCCCCTATCCTCAACCCCCTCCTCAACCTCCCTCCTCAAACCCCCTCCTCAACCCCCCATCCTCAAACCCCCTCAACCCCCATCCTCAAACCCCCTCAACACCCCTCCTCATCCCCCCCATCCTCATCCTCCTTCCTCAACCCCCCCTATCCTCAACCCCCTCCTCAACATTCCTCCTCATCCTCAACCCCCTTCCTCACCTATAGAACAATTTAAAAATTACACAATGCCTGGTCCAGACGGTTATAGTAACCTATTTTATAAAAAGTTCGTCACCCGGCGCGCATGTGATGTCACATGCGCGCCACGTCATTAGCACCTGGTTACATGCGCGCCGGTTCAAGGAGCGGAGTGGAGGCCGGAGCAGAAGCAGGTAAATGAGGGGGAGGTATGTAGGGGGGTTTGGGTTGAGGATGGGGGTTTAGGTTGAGGAGGGGGGGTTTAGAATTAGGAGGGGGGTTAGAATGCGGAGGGGGGTTTAGAATGAGGAGGGAGTTTGAGGATGAGGAGGGGGGAGGGAATATCGGCGTATAACACGCACAAATCATTTGCTCCCTATTTTCAGGGAGAAAAAGTGCGTGTTATACGCCGATAAATACGGTAATTCCTAGATGATTAAAAGAGTTTGAATGCCAGTTGTATGGAAATTTTGTTTACAATTCTTCCCTGGTCTTATTAGAGATGTTAATTGTAAGAATCTCAGATTTTGAAGCATTTAGTTTATAGTTGGATATATAACCAAATCTAGAGATAATTTGTTCCAAATGGCTCAATGATTGGCTGGGCGAGGTTAGGGACAGAATAATGTCGTTGGCAAATAAAGTGGTCTTATGCTCTCTCTCTCTTCATTAGATGAAGTTCTAATAGCTAAGGCTAATGGTTCAATCAGAAGGGTGAAAATAATGGGAGAGAGAGGGCATCCCTGCCTCGTACCATTCGTAATTTCGAAACTCTGGGAGACAAAGTTAATACCGGCTACTGAGGCCGAAGGAACAGAATAAAGGGCCCCAATTGCATGCAAGCCGAAATTACCAAAACCCATTTCAGACAGTGTCAGTTTTATGTACTCCCACCGAACCCTATCAAAAGCTTTTTCATCATCTAAATTAAGAGGGTGGGAGCACAAGAGCTTTTAGAAATAGATATCAAATTCATAAGTTTTCTGACACTGTCTGAACCATGTCTTTGGTGAATAAAGCCAGTTTAATCAGTAGATATCATGGTATGGATTATACCTCCCAGTCTAGTAGCCAAAATTTTAGAATAAAGTTTCAAGTCTGCATTCATTAATGAAATGGGTCTATAACTAGCACATTTTTGAGGATCTTAATCTTTTTTTGGAATGACAATATTTGTGGCTTTTGACATTTCCTGTGGGATTTTACCCAGACACATAAATTCATTGAATAAACCTTTTAAAAGTGGAGTTAAAACTAAGTTGAACTTTTTATAAAATAAGTTACTATAACCGTCTATAACACAGGCATTGTGTAATTTTTAAATTGTTCTATAGTATTAGTAATTTCTAATTCAGAGTTGGGAGCATTTAACACCTCCAATTGAGATGGAGTCATTTTTGGAAGGTTATATTTCCTTAAAACTGTTTTAATATCTATCTTTGAAGGAGGTTTGGCTTCTGTATGTTGTGAAAGATTATATAATTTTGAGTAATATAAAGCAAACGCTTTAGCGATATCGAAGGGTTTTGTGACCCATTTTCCTTGACTAAAACCCCCCTCAATTCTAGTGTGTTGTTTTTTATCTTTGATCCTATTTGCTAGTAATTTACTAATTTTATTATCATATTGCTGACATTTTTGTTCCAAAGCAATCTTAAAAACTGCATTTGCAAATGCTGCTTGGTATTGTGCACTGTTACCTGGATTTGCTCTAGATTTGCTCAATTAAGATTAAAAATTGCATGGCTATTTTTATTTCCCAAATGAATAAGTTTATATTTATTCATATTAAATCGTATCTGTCATTTAGTTACCCATTTCTATAATTGACCTAATTTATTACTTTCCAAACCTACTTCTAAGTAATTAATACATATGTTAAAAAGGAGAGGACCTAATACTGAATCCTAAGGTACCCCACTTACCCCATTAGTCCAATCTGAGTATGTTCCATTTACAACTACCCTCTGCTTCCTGTCTTTTATCCGGCTTTCAATCCATGAGCAGATATTTACTGCAATTCATATATCCCTTAGTTTGCACAATAGTCTTCCATGTGTGTCAAAATCCTTTGCAAAATCCAAAAATAATACATTCACTGAGTTGCCTTGATCCACATTCTTACTAACCTCCTCACAGAAACGAATTAGGTTTGTTTCACATGACCTTTCCCTCATAAATCAGTGTTAACTCCTACTTATAATCTTTAAATGTTTAAACAGACATAGGCCTCCATTCAGTTGAGCAAATGATAATTTATGGAGCCCGTAATGTAGCCCGTAACATTTTTTGCTATTCAATTGGCTTCTTCTGGCTAACCGCAAAATACAGGTTACAGGCTCGAAAATTCTGCAGGCTGCCAAAATCACAACTCTGACCCATCTCTGCATTTGATCTTTCAAGGCCGCAAAAGTTACAATCACTAAAATGCCAAATCAGCACTGGTCCTCCACTTTCTGTGTCCAGGCGCCTCCTCCCTCTACCGCGTGTAGGAGGTGTTGGAGCACTGGGTGTGTCCACCTGCCGTGGCGGGCTAGAAGCTGGTGTAGGAAGCATAATGTGAGATGAGGAGGCCACAGGCCCTTGTTGTGATGGTCTTGGTAGCCATGTAACCAAAGGCAGGAGAGATATGAGCTGGCTTGTGCCAATTGTATTTGTTACTCAATCAGTGCTCTCTGGTCTTGTCTGTCCCTATTTGCCTTTTGCTCTTACTTCTCCATCCTTTGATTGTGCCTCCTCATCTCACCATTTAACAATCTGTTGCTGTCAAGGAGGGAGGTTGTGATCTCATTCTGCCTTTTCAGCTGTTGTGCCAGGTAACCTATAATTATGTAATTTCTCTGAAACTGTTGCAGGAGATCCCTCAAAGTGGCTTTTGAGGGGGTGTGAGATTTGTCACCGGATATTGCGGGCCTTTCGATGTGCCTTGGTGATGACAGAGGTGCTGGTAGGAATAGTGTGGGTGTTGGCCATGGCGATGGTGTTGATGATGCCGGTGGGGATGCCCATGTTGGGGAGCCCATGTTGGAAGTGAAGGAACGGTGGGGTCCTGCCAAGGCATCCATGGTATTGGAGCAGGTGGCAGTGGTGGGTCTGCTGATGGTTGCCTCCCGTACCAGGACATCTGTGGAGGTGACAGTGGTTGCTGGCTCCAAAACATGTGTGGTTGAATTGGAGATGGCTGAAGAGGCTGTGGACGTGCCCACGATGCATGGGAGGACCCGGGGGGAGATTCACAGACTGGAGACATTGGAGTACATATTGCTGGTGATGGGCCAGCTTCTTGTGATGATCTCAGGCCCTCTGATCTGGTTTCACCTTTCTCAACCACCACTTCGGGGGTATATCTGGTACCTCCTTCAGTGGAGCCAATGACACCACCTGCGTCTCTGTGGGCAGACTTGGTCTCCTGGGAACTGAAATGAAAGGACAATAGTGTTTGAGTTGGGATTCTCCAAACAATTGTTTGCTGTGTGTTTCCATATCCCTGACATCATGGTCACTTGTAATTGGCTGTGTTGATGTTTTAGTAAAACATTTACCTGTATCATGAGTATTGTGGATAATGGCTCTTATAAATATATGTAATCCTGCTGCAGTCGCCCCCTTCTGCAGTTAATTAGGACACATGCTCAGCTAAATCTTCTTTTCTTCTTCACCTTCACCTGGCTTTCATCATATCTGTGCTTTACAGACTTCACATCCCTGTTGGCATATATCATTGCAGCAACAGCTGTAGCAACCTCACTCCAGGCACATGTCTTCTGGCTTGGCCTCACTGCCTTCCCCCATGTATGATGCTATAGCTGGCACAGATTTCCTTGAGGAGGATACTCATCTCATCTGGGGTATAATTGGGGGCCCTGTACTTTGCCACAGCCTCTTGCCCTCACAACTGTGCTTGGGGTTCCTGGCCTCCCTGTTCACTCGCTGGGTCCGGCCCTTCCTCACCACTACCTCACTTCCTGGGATCAGACTTCTGACACTCTGCCCCTATTATTTGTATGCCTACATCTGGAGGCACATCCCTACCACCCTCCTGCTCTCTCACACCTCTACCTCCCCTCTCTGACCTGCCTTCTCATCTCACTGTCTCCATACTGCTACTTTTCCTCCTCTCTACCATGGATGTTTTCTTCTCCTAACTCTCCTCCTCTCCTCACTCTCCTACTCTGCTTTGGTGTTCTCCTCACTCTCCTACTGTCCTCCAGTGTTTTCCTCACTCACCTCCCCTCCTCTACCCTACTAGTAATTACAAATTAAATAAAAGGATAAATCAATATAATATGTACTTGTATATGTATACGGTAAAACAAAAAAATTGTGTAAATGTAAATTGATATAGGGGCCAGTACCATACATTTTTTTTATCACTGCTCCTTAGTTGGAGCCCGCAATTTCTTTTTGCACCCGAACACTCCATTCACTAGCTCCACCAATGCTTGGAAATATTTAGAGGAGCCAGTGACTAGGTGAGAAGGGCCTTGGGGGTAAGGGAGCTGCTTTAGTAGGAGATTATGGGAGTGTAATATAATTAGGAGTTGCCAGTGGCTGAGGGAGGGGGATCTTGGGGTGAAATAAAGCTACTTTGGGCAGGGGAATTTTGACAGTTTCACACAAGGGTGGGGAGAAGGTTGTACTGATTAAGTTGGCACCTAGAGAGGCAGGCAACTTTTATTTTTACACACAGGGCCCTCCAATCACTAGCTTTGCCACTGAATTTTTACTAATATTTTGAAGGCACAACTGACTGATCTCTCTTTTTTTAAACAACCGACTAATCAAATACACCTATTTGAAGCAATAATCACTTGCCAGTAATTTGTTTATCTTTGCTTCATTTATTATGTCAGGTTAAAGGAGAAGGAAAAACTTTCCTTTGCATCTTTTTCTTGTGTGTGTTATGTGCATGTTTTATTTTTAGAAAAAGCCACCAAACTATCTTCCAGGAACCTCAATGGGATCGGATGAGTATCCAATTATATAAATATGAGAATACCATGGTTTCAATTAAAAGATATGTTTATTACAAATAAAACAAAATACGAACTATTAAAATACAAAAATCTGTGAAAATGGTCAAACATTAGATTAGTCACAATAATAATCTGTAACAAATTCCATAGTAACAGTATCTAATATGTAATCTTATATGTCAAGTATCTGGGATCAAAAGATGTAGAAATTCACAAAATGAAGTTCAAATACAGGTCTATCCCATAAAGTGAAAAGATGCAAGAAATGCAAAAAATAAAAAAAATATATAAACTGTCCCTGTAAATATATGGTGGTAATGGGGCCTACCACTTACTCTTCAATGTGACTATAATACCCTGCCTAATAAAACGACACCTGTTCTAGTAGTACACTAATTTAAACTAAAAGTAAACAACACAATCAAACACTAGTGCTGAAAAAATAATTGAACCAAAAATGTGTAAAGTGAAACAATAAAAAGGGATATACCTGCTGTTGAATACAATAAATGATAATGGCACTAAACTATAGGCTGTACAATATCAGCCACTGAATATATTATATAGTTGCTATATCACAATATGCCCAGTAATAACACACCTTTTTAGATATTAAATAAATGCTTTGTAATAAAGATAATATTTCCTGTTGGTGGTTACATCTCAGTGTGCCATAATATATCTATAGAAGGTGTATTATCTATTTGCTACATCACACTTTGCCCAGTAATTGTACACTTCAATAGATACAATGCAAATACTTTGTAACACATCTAACTCGTCTGCACAGTAATATGAGCACTTATAGGGCCTCATTCTATTATCGGCCGCAGCCGCTGCGGGGCCGCAAGGACCGGCCGCAAGCTATTCTGCTATTCTATTCCCTTACGGCCGTAGGCTCCGGCAGGCTTGCGGCCGGTGCCTTGCTATCTCTTGCGGCCGATCGCGCCGGAGGAAAGCCTTTGATCTAAAACGGCCGCAAGAGATTTGCAATTCAATTGCTCCGGGAAACCTCTCTGCAAGGCTAAAAACGAGCCGCAGTTACTTGCAGGAAAAAGGTCTCGCTAGCACCAATTAAGCACATAAAATAGCTCAAATAAAGCCATCCTGCACTTTGAGAAGACTATAAAGGGATTTTAGGTGTTAGAAAAAATAGCACATAATTATCCTGTACTCAAATCCGTAAAATATTTCATTTTTAATATCCGTAAAATATACATGTAAAAAGTCCAGAGTGCTTGGAGCACCTCAGACACGCCCACGCCGCAGCCGGCAAATAAACAGTTAATTTGAACTCGGGTTTGGGCAGATGTGCAAGCTTGAGAGTGGGTTCCTTTTAATCCTCATGTCCCCCAATATGATCCCTAGCATTTACAGAGCTGTACAGTGCAGGCTTGAATTTATTTTTCAGTTTTTATATTTCACAGATTACGGCCGGTTCCAAGATATGCGGCCGGCCGTAAAAGGAGATCCTTGCGGGGCCGTATAATAGAATCGCGAGTTAACTGAACCCTCGCAAGGAATCGCAGCCTTACGGCCGATTTACGGCCGATAATAGAATGAGGCCCATAGTGAGTAGACCTTTGTTACAAAGTATTTGCATTGTATCTATTGGAATGCACAAATTACTGTGTTACAAAGTATTTGCATTGTATCTATTGGAGTGTACAATTACTGGGCATTTATTTAATATCTAAAAAGGTGTGTTATAGCAACTATCACATATATAGTTGTGAGCGTACGAGTTGTTGCTAACACTTGCGTAGCGAGGGCCTCAGTTGCTGGCCGAAGGCGCTCCTTGCCAGCAACTGCGACCCTCGCAAAATTTATGTTCAAACGCAAACAACCACACAACAACCGCGACCATGCAAACAACACGACACACCAACTACGACCCTTGCAAACTTTACCTCGCAACGCAAACAACATACGAGACACGTTACCACACATTACGACCTCGCAACAATCGGACGCATCTCGCGAACATTACAAAATTCAAAACACAATAAATACACACAGCACATACATAAAAAGCTTACCTACAGCAAGAGGGAGCATCCAGGACCTCAAAATAACAACTTACGCCTTCATTTAACTAAAGATCAAAGAGATTGAACACTAAAAAATTCGCTAAGCGAGAGAAAAAATGGCCGCCGAACAAAACGAAAACCAGGCTACAGCACTCTAAACACGCAAAACACCACAAGAAACTCGCAAAACACCACAAACGACCTACGGATATTGCGTTAACACGCATACCACACATTACCCGCCATTTTACGCCAATGCGGAAGTACACAACTACGCTAATGGTTTGGTCTCGCGCACGCACACTATTACACTGCACACATTCAGCACGCTTAGGCCCTCATTTAATTGCAATTTGGCCAATTGAATAGGGCTCTAAATAAGCACATAGCATATTTTTTTAAAGAAGTTTTTAGTTAGTGAAAACCTTGCTTTTGGATAGATGTTTACTAACTAAAAACTTCTTTAAAAAAAATGTGTTATGTGCTTATTTAGAACCCTATTCAATTGGAAAAATTGCAATTGAATGAGGGCCTTACACAGCAGCTCCACACCACTAATGCTGCAGCAACATCAAAACAGATTGCAGCTCTTCAACACATGTATTAATGTATTATAGATTTCATTATTATACACCAAACAGCATTAGCTACCTAACAATTTCATTGCCGTCATTTTTTGACGGGCAATTCGCTAGTATAATATATTCAGTGCTGATATTGTACAGCCTATAGTTTAGTGCCATTATCATTTATTGTATTCAACAGCAGGTATATCCCATTTTTATTGTTTCACTTTCAATTTTTTTTTTCAGCAGTAGGGTTTGATTGTGTAGTTTATTTTTTAGTTTAAATTAGTGTATGGGGGTAAATGGTGGATCCCCAGTTCTACCACTAGAACAGGGGTAGTTTTATAAAGCAGGGTATTATAGTCACACTAGCGACTTGCCCGTCAAAAAATGACTGCAATGAGATGTGCATGTTTGTAAATTTGTTTGGTCGGTAATATAAGTAATTGACACTTGTAACCTTTTGCTTATGTTGAAAGAAGTACAATTATTATATGAAACATGATTATTTTTTGAACATTGTCTTTTTTTGTTGAGGAAGTGTTGAAGTGTTTTTTAGTAAAAGTGGTAACGTTTGAATGTAAGAACAGTTGAACATTAGATTAATGAGTATTGTAAACTTGAGATAATGGGTTTTTAACATGCAACTTGTAGATTAAGAACTTTTAACACAAATATATATTGAATCCAGAGGAAGGCAAACAGTAAAAACCCTCCTTGAAACGTAGCCAATTGTATCAAAGCGGGGAAAAAATTAATTCCTTCCTGACCCCATTACCTGGCGATCTGCTTACTCCCTGGATTAATATTTAACCTGAAAATACAACATTTACACTGTGTAGGAAAACGTGGTTGTGCTGTTAACATCAAGTTTCTAATATGTATAAGTAACCAACTTTAAAGTATTTTTTGCAAAACTTGTAACATTATAAACAGTAACATTTACATTTGAGCGTAATTTTTTTGAGAATGCAAGGGAAGTGTTCTGTGGGGCTAATCATGCATAAACAGTACTTTCATGAATTAGTAATGAGTTATTTAGTCATTGTTGGTTTTGAATGGTTGAAATTTGTTTGTTGGTGTTTTAATAGTTTAAAATGGCACATAGAGTTTCCTATGTGGAAGAGTGGTTCTCTAAAAAGAGAACACAAGACATTAAAGTTTGTCCGCAATGTGTAACCACTGTTCTCTATGTGTTTTGCCATTGCATCAAGTTTAATATGGAAACAGTGCTGCTGTCAAAACTTTTTGAGTGCCATAAAAAAGAATTATTGAAAGAAACCGACGGTTCTCTATATTTTTGCTTTGTTTTTTGTTGTTACATTGTGCTTGAGGTGATTTGTTAGTTTTGTTTGCAGTTTCTGTGGCATAGGTTGTGTTTCTTTGATTGAAAGTTACAGTACAGTAAAAATACGTCCATCCTCTAATAAATCACCTTGACTTTCATTGTTTTCAATGTAAACTTTAATAGCCTGTGGATTTTTGCACCATGATAAGGCAACGTACAATTGTCCATGTGCAAATACTGGTTGTTCTAAGAATATACCCACAGATATGAAAGTTTGTCCTTGTGATTTATTAATGGTCATGGCAAATGCCATGATGATGGGAAATTGTCTTCTTTGAAGTATAAAAGGGAGGCTACTTTCACTTGGTGCAAAATCTATCCTTGGTATGAAAACTCTCTCTCCTTTATGGGTACCAGTTAGAATTTCAGCATCTATGAAATGGTCCTTTAATTGTTGAACAATTAATCTTGTCCCATTGCATAGGCCTTTTTTGGGGTTCGCAGTAACACGACAATTGCACCTTTCTTTAGCTGCAAAATATGTGGTGGCATTCCAGAAGGAGTTAATGAGTTTATGAATTCAGTTGAAAAGTTTGCCTGACTTTCTTTGTCATCAGCAAGTACAGAATCAACACTGTGATAATTTTTTGTGGTGCATTAATTTTTTTAAATATTTCAATAATTGAGAAGCAATGCATCCTTATTTATGCATGTTAGTATGACTTTGTTGGCAAGTTCAGAATAGTCCTTGTTATTTATTGTAGTTTCGAATAGAGCCGATATAAGATCTTGTTGCAAATCATATGAGGTGGGATGTGCACAGTGTCGTCAGGTAGATTTGGGATTTGTTCTGTTTTTCCTTCTCCAATTGTAATAAACCAATCATTGAAATCATTTTCTCCTTCTGATCTCATATTTTGTTGTAATTGAAGATGGGTAAAATGTTTCCATAGTGTACTTGACTTTATACTTGTTTCGATAATGTCGGTTCAATTTGCATGTACAACGACAGGTAATGTTTGTCTAAAATCGCCACCTAACAACATTACCTTTCCACCAAATGGTAAAGTGTTATCCATGACTTCACAAAGCAAACGGTCAATACATTGTAGGGCATAGCATGACATCATTGTAGCCTCATGTATTATAATCAATTTACTTTTTTAAAGTTTTTTGGCTTGTAATGCTGTCATCCGAATATCCAACACTGATGATTCTAAAATAGGTACTTGCATTTTAAATCCACTATGCACAGTCCTTCTACCTTCTAACTAAAAGTGCAGCAATTCTAGTGGTTGCAAATGCGAGTTCTATTTGACATTGTGCTCGTACAAAACTCATCAATAAATTATATAAATATGTTTTTCCTGATCCGCCAGGTCCATTGAGATCATAACACTCTTTGACCATGTCATCATCTAGGGCATTTTTGATGGAATTAAATGCTTGCAATTGTAATGTATTTAAAGTTGCAAGTCTTTGTTCTGTTCTTTCTGTTTGTCATTGAATGTCATAGTCTTCAAAGTTGATGTTGTCTATAAGACCTGGATCTGGCAGATTAAAACTTGCACAACTTAATCCATGAGTTAAAAATACTTCTTGGATTTCCATTAATGCTTTTAATTGTGCAATCGGCTCATTGTCTTCAGCCATATTACTTTTAACTGTGTCCCACAAAGCTTATGCAGTTGGAGCATTTGAGAAAATACAAATGAATGCAAATTGTTCCCTCATCTGCCGTGGCATTTGACATAGTGCTGCTTCTTCTAGACATCTTTCCCATTCTGTATCATCAGCTAGGAAGTTTCTATGTCTGACAGCTAAATGAAAGGATTCATATACAATGTCATAAACAGTTCTTAAGTGTTCAAAACTTTGTGCTCCAGGAACATTTAAAAGTAGTAGTCTCTTGGACTGACAGTGTAAATTCTTGGTATTATTTTATTTCCCCGGCTTTTTTTTGTTCGCCATAATCCATTAACGAAAACATAATTATATGGAATGTCAATATATAACAATTCCCTTGACTGTGAATCTGTTGAATTTAATTGAAACCATGCAGTTAGTGTAATGTGAAGATGCTCACTTTGTGCCAATGCATTTGTTTCATTTCCAGCATGGAAATACACTAAATGTCTTTGTGGCAAATGTACAGCTAATCTATATACTGCATGTGATCAATCGTGCATTTCAAATTTTAGAAGCCGCCACATAACTTCTGGCGCACTGACATAGCGAGCATCTACATGAGATGCAAGTACAAATATATTTGTATTGTATTTAATGGATTTGATGGAAGTGCAGGCTTCTATATTAATGTGTGCATTATACTTCATGAGTAAATGTGGATTGTATGGTACCACATATCTATTGTCAAAGTTTTTGCCGCAAATAATGGCAGTTTGTCCCTCTCTTCTTCTGTATAATGGATAGCCATCCCAATTGGCATAAGTTTTGTCTCTATAATCTTTTGGAAATTCTTTAGTACATTTATTATTTTCCATACATGGTGACTGTGGATTAATATATCCACACGGTCCATGAATCATATGATGAGTTACAATCTCATATAGTCTGCCATGTAGTTCTGGATCTGGTAGTTCAGAAATAATGACTGAATTCACTTTGTCACCAGTATCTAACTTTTCTTTTTCTTGAAGTATTATAAGAAGATGTGCATGTGGAAGTCCTCTTTTTTTAAATTCAATTGTATAAACATAAGCAAGACATTTTCCAAATAACTGAGTTATAGTAATGTCACGTATTAATTCATATAATTTTATTTTGAAAACTCTGGCCACTAAATCTGGTCTATCTGAAGCAGTTTGTCCAATAAGTAAACTTTGGGTAATCTCTGGCCATTGGGGATTACATGTAAATGTAATAAATACATCTAATTTCCCAAATTTGGTGACAATAGCCATGGCATCATGGTATCTTTCTCGCATATTGCGAGGAGATCCCTGGAAAGAAGATGGTAAAATTATAGCTTTGCCAGCTGTCATGTCTCTGCTTATAGCAACCTCAGCGACATAATCCATCGACCCACAATACTGCTCTACACATAGTTTATATTGTTGATATTTTATGAAGTTTAAATTATTGGCCTCAACTTGCAAATAGGAATTAATAATCCATTGTTGTGTTAGTTTTCCAACACATAAAATTGGATTGAATGTATTTCGAATGGTAATTTGAGCTACTTTAAATTCAAGCATGGAAATATTATTTTGCACTCGTACTTTAGAATTTGGGTAACTGGGAAGGGCTAATTTTGGTTGACAACCTGCTTCTCCGTGTGGAAAAAATATTGGATATGTCATTGGATCTAAATTTGTACTTATATTAATGGAAGGTTGCTCCTCATTTCTGGGATATATTCTAATGTCTGTCTGAAATGGTGGTTCTCCTTCATCATTTTGAAACACCATTGCAACCTCATTTGATGTTGGCAAATTATAACGGCATTTATCAGTATGTCTATCTCTTTTAAGTACCATATTGACCTTTGGGATGTCTTTCTGCATGAAGCTGTTAATTTTCTACTTCTGCCAATCACATATATAGTTGTGAGCGTACGGGTCGTTGCTCACGCTTGCGGGCTCGCACAGCGAGCCCGCAAGAACTGCGTCCCTAGCGAAGCGAGGGACGCAGTTCCCCGCAAATGCGGGTCCTCGCGAAGCGAGGGCCCGCATTTGCGGTGATGGAGCATCCCAACGTCCCCGCAAATGCGGATCCTCACGAAGCGAGGGTCCGCATTTGCGGAGGTGGAGGCTCAACGTCGGCTGTGTTAACACACACATACACACACACGACTTTTTAACAAAATAAACCCAACCTCCCAGCCAACAAAAACCCAACAACGTCCCCGCAAATGCGGATCCTCGCGAAGCGAGGGTCCGCATTTGCGGTGGTGGGAGCATCCCAACATCGGCTGTGTTAACACACACATACACACACACACAACTTCATAACAAAAAAAAACGTAAAGTCGCCTCACACCCGCTTACACTGAGACACACAGACGCAAGACTTAACAAAAAAACAGTAAAAAAGGCCCCTCACACGCTCTTAACACACATACGCACGACTTAGAAACAAATACACTGCGTCGCACACGTAAAAGCTAACTGCGTATATCGCAAAAAAATACGGCAACATCGCAACAAAATACGGCCGCATCGGAAAAAAATACGGCCGCGAAAGACCCATTCCAACCGCCGCGCATCAAAACATCACAAACACAAGAAATAAACACAACAAACACATAAAAAGCTTACTTACAGCACGGGGGGGGCATCCGGCACCTCCAAAAGTTAATTTACACGTCCATTTAAGTCCAAAACAAAGAGTTTAAACGGCCGAAAATCGGCTAAGCGAGAGAAAAAATGGCCACCGAACAAAACGAAAACGAGGCTCCAGACGTAACTACACTACACTTACTCGCAATAATGAAACACATACTATGCGGAACGGATCACACTCATATTAAACACCATTTTAACCACTACTACGCACAAAATGGCGGATGGAACGCAAATTGTAAGCTGGAACGCAAATAGCGCATGCGTATTGCGTTCTAACGGTCTAACTTTCCAGAATGTTCTACAAGTTTATAAATACTGCCTATTTGACAGAGAAAAATACATTTCTACTCAGGTGATGAACAGAGTGACTTCAGACATAACTGCTGCTAAAACTTGAGAAGACAATTCTTTCCTAATTTAATACTTTACATTGTGCAAATTACAACTGAGAGGTAAGCTATAATATATTACATTTTATTATCAAGACAGGACACCAAAAAAAAAAATTAATAAGAAAAAGAGGTTTATGTATACTGACATGTGACACGCACATATATGTGTATAATGTATAGTGACATGTGACACGCACATATATGTGTATAATGTATAGTGACATGTCACACGCACATTTATGTGTATTGCCCCTGCAACAAAATTATCTTAAAACAAACTAATTAAACAACTACATTTAAATTACATTAGAAAAAACTAAGTTGGGACTATTAAAATATGACTCATGTATACTGATATGTGACATGCACATATATGTGTATAATCTATTGTCACATGTCACACACACATTTATGTATGTTGGCCAAAAAATAAAAATAAGGTTAATTTAACAATTAAAATATGATTCATGTATAGTGATATGTCACACGCACACAAAAAAATTACTTTCAACTATGGAAATGTGCTTTATGTTTGTGACATATGTGTGTAGCCAACACCGAAAAATAATGTTAATTGAAAATAATTACAGAACTATATTTAAATGACATTAATGTACTGCAATTCAATAGATCACCTAAAGCTTAATCTTTCTACTTTTTTTAATATTCAAACAGACTCTGCATCAACAGCGTCTCTCAACAATTTGCACCGTGCATTGTGAAGCACAATCCCTTTTAAAGAACACCAACAAAGAAGAAGAGGTAAGATACAACAAGACATTTACATGCTGAGAAGGCCATGCTTTGGTAAATAAAAATAAAAAAATATATAATTCACTATTTCACTTTATTTTTCAAACAGACACTACAAGAAGACCGGCGGATTAAGATTGGCAGGAGGGGACCCTCTGTCATTCCACACTTCAATCAAGGTAAAGTATTAAGTATAAAAAAGAACCGAACCATGATCCTCATTCAATTGCGAGTTGGCCAATTGAATAGGGCTCTATATAAGCACATAACAGATTTTTTAGACAGACATTTTTAGTTACTGAACTTCTAACCACAATCAAGGTCTTCACTAACTCAAAACTTCTGTCAAAAAATATGTTATGTGCTTATATAGAGCCCTATTCAATTGGTCAACTCGCAATTGAATCAGGACATAAATATGTTTAATGGCCGAGGGCCTCATTCAAATGTGATTTGCCCATTTCAATAGGGCTCTATATAAGCACAGAGCATATTTTTTTACAGAAGTTTTTAGTTAGTGAAGACCTTGCTTTTGGATACAAGTTCACTAACTAAAAACTTCTGTAAAAAAAGATGCTCTGTGCTCATATTGAGCCCAATTCCATTGCGAAAAACGAAATTCAATGAGGCCCTCACAATATAACAAATCCAGCAACCAAAGGCCCTCATTCAATTGATATTTTGGACAATTCAATAGGGCTCGAAATAAGCACATTTAGAACCCTATTGAATTGGCCAAACTGCAATTGAATGAGGGCCAAAGTATGCAACATATGGTACACACAAACTGGTACACACAAAACAGGATTGTAACAAACACATAGCAAACTAAATTCATATTCTTTTTCAATGTTTAACAACCTATAACCATTAGAAAAAACACTACATAAGTATAACAAAAGTGGTGCCCATCAAACAGGATTGTACGAAAACTCACACAAACACATAGCAAACTACATTTAAATTCTTATTTAATGTTTAACAACCTATAAGCCTTAGAAAGAAGCCTAAATAAGCATACCAACATTGGTGCGCACCAAACAGGATTGTACGAAAACTCACACAAACACATAGCGAACTACATTTATATTCTTATTTTATGTTTAACAACCTATAAGCATTACAAAAAAACATTAATAAGCATACCAACATTGGTGCGCACCAAACAGGATTGTATGAAAACTCACACAAACACATAGCAAACTACATTTAGATTCTTATTTAATGTTTAACAACCTATAAGCCTTAGAAAGAAGCCTAAATAAGCATACCAACATTGGTGCGCACCAAACAGGATTGTATGAAAACTCACACAAACACATAGCAAACTACATTTAGATTCTTATTTCATGTTTAACAACCTATAAGCCTTAGAAAGAAGCCTAAATAAGCATACCAACAGTGGTGCGCACCAAACAGGATTGTACGAAAACTCACACAAACACATAGCAAACTACATTTAAATTCTTATTTAATGTTTAACAACCTATAAGCCTTAGAAAGAAGCCTAAATAAGCATACCAGGAGTTTCAATTGAGGACCACACCAGTGGACGAGGACTTTCAACAGAGGACCAGACCATTGGACGAGGACTTTCAACAGAGGACTACACCATCGGACGAGGACTTTCAACAGAGGACCAGACGATTGGACGAGGACTTTCAACACAGGACCAGACCATCAGACGAAGGCTTTCAACACAGGACCAACAAAGATTCTGCTTCAAATCAAACTTCAACCAAGGTACAGTATAACAAGTAAAAAAAGAGAAAAATTAATTAATATTCTTCTTTAATGTTTAACCACCTATAAGCCTTAGAAAAAAGCCTAAAGAAGCATACCAAAATTGTGGCGCACCAAAAAGGATTGTAGAAAAACACAGAAATAATGGCATTTTTTCATTATAACAGATACTGCGTCAAGAACATCGGAACAGGAGTTTGAACTGAGGACCAGACCAGCGGACGAAGACTTTCAACAGAGGACTACACCATCGGACGAAGGCTTTCAACACAGGACCAACAAAGAATTTTGCTTGAAATCAAACTTCAACCAAGGTACAGTATAACAAGTAAAAAAAGAGAGAAAAAAAATAAAGATCTTAGCTTTGCATCGATGTCAACAGAAAATAAAATTTTAAATAAACCACCGGTAACTATAACTGTTGAAAAAATATAACTAACACATTTTTCATCTATCTCTTATTTGTCTTTTAGGGCCAATAATCTTTAACAGTAAATACAAACTTCAATGTAAACTTTAAAAAAAAATTTGCATAGTCCAAAAAAGTCTAAAAACACAGAATCTATACAATTTGTCATTGTAACATTCCAGTCCTAAACCCTAATTTAATTGCCATTTGACAAATTGAATAGTGCTGTAAATAAGGACATAACATCTTTTTGAAAACACCTTTTTAGTTACTGAAACACTTGCTTTTGGATACATGTTTAATAAATAAAAACTTCTTTAAATAATTATCTGATGGCCTTATTTAGACTTCTATTCAATTGACCGCATTGAAATTGATTAAGTATAAAATGTAAACACACTGTTGATAACAATTTGTCATGAAAAACAACTTAACATCTCAAAATAAACTAATGATACATTATTTTATTTTTACAGATTAACATGGCTGATAACGAGAGTAAACAAGAAAAGAAAAGACGCCAAGCTAGAGAACGACGACAGAGAGCAGACAGCCAGCAGACACCGGAGAAGAAGGAAATTCGACGAGAAAAAGAACGCAAAAGAATTGCAAGCAAAAGACTGTCACCTGCAGAAATTAAAGATATGTCAAAAAAAGCAACAAAGAAAATAAAGCATTTACAACCTGTTGCTCAAACATCAGATGACATTTTACCAGAAAAAAATACAACAGATACCAAAAAAAGCAACAAAAAAAACAAAGCATTTAGAACCGTTTCATGAAACATTACATGACATTTTACCTCAAACAATACAACATATACCAAGAAAAGCCACGAAAAAACAAAGCATTTAGAACCTGTTGTTGAAACATTATATGGCATTTAACCTGATGAATATGAAAGTCAAAATCCTATATGCTTTGCAAATTGTCCTCTACTCAAGTCTTTAGCAGTAGAGGTTCATAGTTGTGGGGACATGACTACTCAATGTCAGTTTTGTGAGGCTTATTATTTTAAACAGGAGAGACCCAGAGATGGCCAATTTATTAGTTGCTGTCAAAAAGGCAAGTTCAAACTTCCAGAAAGGAAACAATTTCCTCTCTATTTACAAAACATTATGACTGAACCTACTTTTCCAAACTACAAAAATTTTAAAACAAACATAAGATCCTACAATAGTGCCATATCCTTTGCATCCATGGGGGCAACATTAGCTGCTAATGTACCAGGACATGGTCCTTACTGTTTTAAAGTCCAAGGACAAATTTATCATCGCACTTCCCATTTACATCCAGAGGAAGGAAATCAAAGAAAATTTGCTCAACTATACAGGGAGTGCAGAATTATTAGGCAAATGAGTATTTTGACCACATCATCCTCTTTATGCATGTTGTCTTACTCCAAGCTGTATAGGCTCGAAAGCCTACTACCAATTAAGCATATTAGGTGATGTGCATCTCTGTAATGAGAAGGGGTGTGGTCTAATGACATCAACACCCTATATCAGGTGTGCATAATTATTAGGCAACTTCCTTTCCTTTGGCAAAATGGGTCAAAAGAAGGACTTGACAGGCTCAGAAAAGTCAAAAATAGTGAGATATCTTGCAGAGGGATGCAGCACTCTTAAAATTGCAAAGCTTCTGAAGCGCGATCATCGAACAATCAAGCGTTTCATTCAAAATAGTCAACAGGGTCGCAAGAAGCGTGTGGAAAAACCAAGGCGCAAAATAACTGCCCATGAACTGAGAAAAGTCAAGCGTGCAGCTGCCACAATGCCACTTGCCACCAGTTTGGCCATATTTCAGAGCTGCAACATCACTGGAGTGCCCAAAAGCACAAGGTGTGCAATACTCAGAGACATGGCGAAGGTAAGAAAGGCTGAAAGACGACCACCACTGAACAAGACACACAAGCTGAAACGTCAAGACTGGGCCAAGAAATATCTCAAGACTGATTTTTCTAAGGTTTTATGGACTGATGAAATGAGAGTGAGTCTTGATGGGCCAGATGGATGGGCCCGTGGCTGGATTGGTAAAGGGCAGAGAGCTCCAGTCCGACTCAGACGCCAGCAAGGTGGAGGTGGAGTACTGGTTTGGGCTGGTATCATCAAAGATGAGCTTGTGGGGCCTTTTCGGGTTGAGGATGGAGTCAAGCTCAACTCCCAGTCCTACTGCCAGTTCCTGGAAGACACCTTCTTCAAGCAGTGGTACAGGAAGAAGTCTGCATCCTTCAAGAAAAACACGATTTTCATGCAGGACAATGCTCCATCACACGCGTCCAAGTACTCCACAGCATGGCTGGCAAGAAAGGGTATAAAAGAAGAAAATCTAATGACATGGCCTCCTTGTTCACCTGATCTGAACCCCATTGAGAACCTGTGGTCCATCATCAAATGTGAGATTTACAAGGAGGGAAAACAGTACACCTCTCTGAACAGTGTCTGGGAGGCTGTGGTTGCTGCTGCACGCAATGTTGATGGTGAACAGATCAAAACACTGACAGAATCCATGGATGGCAGGCTTTTGAGTGTGCTTGTAAAGAAAGGTGGCTTTATTGGTCACTGATTTGTTTTTGTTTTGTTTTTGAATGTCAGAAATGTATATTTGTGAATGTTGAAATGTTATATTGGTTTCACTGGTAAAAATAAATAATTGAAATGGGTATATATTTGTTTTTTGTTAAGTTGCCTAATAATTATGCACAGTAATAGTCACCTGCACACACAGATATCCCCCTAAAATAGCTAAAACTAAAAACAAACTAAAAACTACTTCGAAAAATATTCAGCTTTGAGATTAATGAGTTTTTTTGGGTTCATTGAGAACATGGTTGTTGTTCAATAATAAAGTTAATCCTCAAAAATACAACTTGCCTAATAATTCTGCACTCCCTGTACGTCCTAGATACAATGGAAGCTGTTGACCAACGTATGCAGATGGAAGAAAATAAAAAATGCTTACCCAGTGTTTTCATAGAGCTAAATAACATTATGGACAACAATCCCTACAGTAAAGCTTACAAAAAATTGGCAGAAGTAGAAAATGAACAACTACTTCATGCACAAACACATCAATTACCAATGCCGAAGGTTAATATGGTGCTTAAAAGAGACAGACATACTGATAAACGTCGTTATAACTTGCCAACATCAAATGAGGTTGCAATGGTGTTTCAGAATGATGAAGGAGAACCACCATTTCAAAGAGACATTCGAATATATCCCAGAAATGAGGAGCAACCGTTTATTAATATGAGTATCTTAAGTCCAAATTTAGATCCAATGACATATCCCATCTTTTTCCCACACGGAGAAGCAGGTTGGCAACCAAAATTAACTCTTCCCAGTTACCCAAATGCTAAAGCCAGAATCCGAAATAATGTTTCTATGCTTGAATTTAAAGTAGCTCAAATTGCCATTCGCAATGTATTTAATCCAATTTTATGTGGTGGGAAACTAACACAACAATAGATTATTGATTCATATTTGCAAGTTGAGGCAAATAATTTAAACTTTATCAAATATCAACAAGATAAACTCCGTGTAGAACAATATTCTGGATTAATGGACTATGTTGCTGACATGGCTACAAGCAGAGACATGACAGCTGGCAAAGCCATCATTTTACCATCTTCCTTTCAAGGATCTCCTCGGAATATGAGAGAAAGATACAATGATGCTATGGCTATTGTCACTAAATTTGGCAAACCCGATTTATTTGTGACATTTACATGTAATCCACAATGGCCAGAAATTACACTAAATCTACTTCTTGGACAAACTGCTTCAGATCGACCAGATTTAGTAGCCAGAGATTTTAAGATTAAATTAAATGAATTAATACGTGACTTCACTATAAATCAGTTATTTGGCAAATGTCTTGCTTATGTATATACCATTGGATTTCAAAAAAGAGGCCTTCCACATGCACATCTTCTAATAATACTTCAAGAAAAAGATAAATTAGATACTTCGGACAAAGTGGATGCAGTCATTGTTGCTGAACTACCAGATCCAGAACTATATGGTAGACTATATGAGATTGTTACTCATCGCATGATTCATGGACCCTGTGGTGACCTTAATCCACAATCACCATGTATGGAAAATAATAAATGTTCCAAAGATTTTCCAAAAGATTATAGAGACAAAACCTATGCCAATTGTGATGGATATCCACTTTATAAAAGAAGAGAAGGAGATAGTGCCATTATTCATGGAAAAAAAGTGGACAATAGATATGTAGTACCCTACAATCCACATTTACTCATGAAGTACAACGCCCACATCAACGTAGAAGCCTGCACTTCCATCAAATCCATTAAATATGTCTACAAATATATTTACAAAGGTTACGATGCAGCTACTGTAGTCGTCAAAAGTGCAGACAACCCTCAAAGTAGTGAGTTAGTACATGATGAACTTGCATCTCATGTAGATGCTCGCTATGTCAGTGCGCCAGAAGCTATGTGGCGGCTTTTAAAATTTGAAATGCATGATAGATCACATGCAGTATATAGGTTAGCAGTACATTTGCCACAACGACATTTAGTCTATTTCCATGCTGAAATGGAATGAATGCATTGGCCCAAAGTGAAGATCGTCACACTACACTAACTGCATGGTTTGCAGTAAATTCCACTGATGCTGAAGCAACACAATACTTATATATTGAAATTCCATATCACTATGTTTTTGTGAATGGATTATGGAGACCAAGAAAAACCAGAGGCAATAAAATAATTCCAAGAATTTACACAGTCAGTCCAAGAGATGTTGAACGTTTTTGCTTACGGATATTACTTTTAAATGTTCCAGCAGCACAAAGTTTTGAACAATTAAGAACTGTTAATGACATTGTATATGAATCCTTCCATTTAGCTGCAAGACATAGAAACTTACTCGCTGATGATACAGAGTGGGAAAGATGTTTAGAAGAAGCAGCACAATGTCAAATGCCACGACAGATGAGAGAACAATTTGCTTTTATTTGTATCTTCACAAATGCTCCAAATGCATTAGCTTTGTGGGAGACTTTTAAAAGTAATATGGCTGAAGACTTTATGCGACGATACAATGAACCCATTGCACACTTAAAAGCGTTAATGGAAATCCAAGAAGTCTTTTTAACTCATGGATTAAGTTGTGCAAGTTTTAATTTACCTGATCCAGGTCTTATAGATGACATTAACTTTGAAGACTATGACATTCAACTACAAGCAGAAAGAACAGAAGAAAGACTTGCAACTTTAAATACACTACAATTGAAAGCATTTCATGCCATTAAAAATGCTATAGATGATGACATGGTGACAGAGCGTTATTTCTATCTTGATGGACCTGGCGGATCAGGAAAAACATATTTGAACAATTTATTAATGAGTTCAGTACGAGCACAAGGAAAAATAGCAATGGCGTTTGCCACTACTGGAATTGCTGCACTTTTATTAGAAGGTGGAAGAACTGTTCATAGTGGATTTAAACTGCCAGTGGCTATTTTAGAAAATTCATGGTCAGATATTCGCATGACATCCTTACAAGCAAAGAAATTGAAGAAATGTAAATTAATTATAATAGATGAGGCCACAATGATGTCATGCTATGCCCTCCAATGTATTGACCGTTTGCTTCGTGAAGTCATGGATAATATATTTTCATTTGGTGGAAAGGTAATGTTGTTGGGTGGCGATTTTAGACAAACATTACCTGTCGTTGTACATGGAAATCGAACTGACATTATCGAAACATGTATAAAGTCAAGTACAGTATGGAAACATTTTACCCATCTTCAACTGCAACAAAATATGAGATCAGAAGGCCAAACTGATTTCAATAATTGGCTTATTAAAACTGGAGAAGGCAGAACAGAAAAAATACTACATTTACCTGACGACACTGTAGAGATCCCACCACATATGATTTGTCAACAAGATATTATATCGGCTATATTTGAAGGGAGCATAAATAATGAAGAATATTCCGAGCTTGCCAACCAAGTTATACTGACGTGTAAAAATAAAGATGCATTAATACTCAATAATGAAATCTTTAAAAAAATTAATGCACCACAAAGAAATGATCACAGTGCTGATTCTGTACTTGCTGATGACAATGAAAGTCAGGCAAACTTTTCAACTGAATTCATAAACTCTTTAACTCCTTCTGGAATGCCACCACATATTTTGCAGCTAAAGAAAGGTGCAATTATCATGTTACTGCGAAATATGAACCCCAAAAAAGGCCTATGCAATGGCACAAGATTAATTGTTCAACAATTAAAGGACCATTTTATAGATGCTGAAATTTTAACTGGGACCCATAAAGGAGAGAGAGTTTTCAAACCAAGAATAGATTTAGCACCAAGTGAAAGTAGTCTCCCTTTTATACTTCAAAGAAGACAATTTCCCATTATTATGGTATTTGCCATGACCAATAATAAATCACAAGGTCAAACTTTCAAATCTGTGGGTATTTTCTTGGAAGAACCAGTTTTTGCACATGGTCAATTGTACGTTGCGTTGTCACGGTGCAAAAATCCACAGGATATTAAAGTTTACATTGAAAACAATGAAAGTCAAGGTGATTTATTAGAAGATGGACGTATTTTTACTAAAAACATTGTCTACTATGAAGTACTATAACTTTGCAGGATACAAATTAAAGATGCCAACATTTTTTAAAAGCATTCCAAAATACATAACAATTGGTTGTTTAATTCAGTCATAATTAATGGAAGTACTGTTTATGAATGATTCGCCTCACAAAATACTTGCCTTGCATTGTTAGTAAAAATTATGTTAAAATGTTAAGTCACTATGTTAATGTTTCTAATGTTACAAGTTTAAAAAATATATTTTCAAGTTATTTCATTCAACAGATTACAAAGTGGATGTTAAGAGGTCAAGCACCTTTTAAGTCACAATGTAAATATTGTCTGTTATCTTAAGATTACTACCTACATTAATGTTTATCGCCAGTTTATGTGCTCAGTAATGAATTACTTTAATTACGTACGTTTTAAGGAGAGTTTTACTGTATGCCTTCCTCTACATTCAATGTATATTCAAGTTAACAATTATTGTGATAGAAATTGCATTTTAATACTGATTAATTTAAAGGTCAATTGTTTTTACATTCAAATGTTAATACTTTTAATAAAAAATTAGGTTACAAAATGTATTCACCATGTTCCTGTTTATAATGTTCAAAATTATACCAATGTTTTGTCAACTTCTAAACTTACATAAAAAATAAAGTTCAAGTTTAAAAATATATACTTTGAAGGTTATTGCTTACATATATTTTAAACTTCATGTTAAAATTTGCGACGTTTCAAGAAGGCTTTTTACTTTTTCTTTCCTATTCATTCAATGTATATTAAAGTTAACAATTCTTCAGATACAAATTACATTTTAAAAAACCATTACATCAACATTTTACAAAAATACACGTTCATATTAAAATACTTACAAGTGACAAAAATATATGTTAATAACTAAACAACTTGACAAACATATACATCACATTGCCGTCATTTTTTGACGGGCAAGTCGCTAGTTTTTTATAAGCTTGAGTGTAGGGGTTATTGGCCATAATTTTATCTAGCTCTATAAAAACACTGGGTAAGCATTTTTTTTTTCTTGAAGCTGCATACGTTGGTCAACAGCTTCCATTGTATCTAGGACATATAGTTGAGCAAATTTTCTTTGCTCTCCTTCCTATGGATGTAAATGTGAAGTACAATGGTAAATTTGGCCTTGGACTTTAAAGCAGTAAAGGCCATGTCCTGGTACATTAGCAGCTAATGTTGCCCCCATAGATGCAAAGGATATGGCACTATTGTATGGTCTTATGTTTGTTTTGAAATTGTTGTAGTTTGGTAAAGTAGGTTCAGTCATAATGTTTTGTAAATATGTTGGGAATTGTTGTCTTTCTGGAAGTTTGACCTTGCCTTTTTGACAGCAAGTAATTAACTGGCCATCTCTGGGTCTTTCCTGTTTGAAATGATAAGCCTCACAAAACTGACAGATAATATTCATGTCACCACAATTATGAACCTCTACTGCTAAAGACTTAAGTAAAGGACAATTTGAAGAGCATATATTAGTTTCAGTTTGTAATTCATCATTGGAAATGTTATGTGATGGTTCAGGAACAGGTTGTAAATGCTTTTGTTTTTTTGTTGCCTTCTTAGGTGTAGCTTTTTCTTTTTCAGCAGATAGTCTTTTGTTTGCAAGTCTTTTCCGTTCTTTTTCTCGTCAAATTTCCTTCTGCTCCGGCGTCTGCTGGTTTGCCCATCTTTTTTGTCGTTCTCTAGCTTGACGTCTTATCTTTTCCTGTTTGTTCTCGTTATCAGCCATATTAATCTGTAAATAAAAAGAATGTATTATTAGTTTAGTTTGTGATTGTAATTTGTTTTAGAAGTGCTTGTTTGTGTTTTTTCTTACTACAATGTTTTCGGTGCAACACTGTTGTGATTATAGATTTCCGTTGGTTCTATGGGATTATAGGTCATTGTAGATGAAGTTGCTTTATAGTGTTAAATTAGTATGTGTTAATTTTTTGGTGTTTTTTTTGTGGACGCTCCTTTTTATGTTGTAGGTTTGTAGGTTTTGCTTCAAGGCATAGCAGAGGCAAGGGAATTGCATTATAGGTCATTGTAGATGAAGTTGCTTTATAGTGTTAAATTAGTATGTATTATTTTTTTGCTGTTTTTTGGTGGACGGTCCTTTTTTATCTTCTAGGTTTCGCTTAGAGGCATAGCAGAGGCAAGGGAATTGTGGAGTGGATGTTGCGAATGGTAGTAATAATTTGATCTTTGTAATTTTTACTGTAGGTGATTGTTGTAATAGTAGGCTTATTTTTTACTTTTAGGCTTCTAGGGTGTGGGACAGAAAAGAAGCTTTATAGTGTTATTTGGTAGGTGTTAATAATCTTTGTTGTAGTATGCTATTTTTTGTGTCTGTTTAGGTGGTGGGCTTAATGTTGTAGGTTAGGGCTCAGAAAAGAGAATTTATTGTTGAATTTGTTATGTGTTAGCAGTATTTGTTGTACTATTTGGTTTTATGTTGGGCACATTTTGGTTGATAGATTGAAGTTATGGTTTAGTGTTAAAGGTTGCTTTAGGTAAAATAAATTGTTTTTTACATTTGAAATGTGTCAACAATATTTTTTGAAGGATTGTGATTTGTGTGCCTCGTTGTTGGTTGGTTGTTGTTTTATTTTATTTTTGATGTTGACATTGCTGCACAGCAAACATGCTTTTGTTGTTTTCGCTTTTTTTACTTGTTGTACTATACCTTGTTGGAAGTCTAATTTCAGGATGAATATCACTGGATCCGGTGCTGTAATTCTTCGTGAGACGGTCTTCAGGCAGTGTCTGTTGTAAAAGAGAAAGACAAATGTTACTTTGTAGTAATTTATTTTTGAGCAACAGCATATTTTATTTCTTGAAAAAGCAATATGTTGGCATTTTTGGTTTCTTTGTTGTGTGTAAAATCCTATTGATTGGAGAGTGTGTGAGAAACCGTGGATTGCTGCCTGTAATTTATTAATATTGTGTTTTGTGTACACCACTGGTGTAATTGGATGATTGTTTTCCTGTAGTATTTTTTTTGCCCTAAAACATTATTTTTAATTTTTGAATTGTGTATGTCTTATTATGATCTCTTATTCTATCCTGTTTTTTGTGCGCCACTTTTAAATTGATCGATTTTTGTTCTGGGTTACAGTTAGAGTTTGTTGCAGACTAAACAGTAATGTTTGTTCCATTTTGTATATGTTAGCAATGTTTGTTGGACTATCCTGTTTTGTGTCTACCACTTTTGGGATGCTTTATTTTACTTCTGGCTGAGGGTTAAAGGTTGTTGTAGACTAAACAGGAATGTTAAGTTTATTTTCTATATGTTGTTAATATTTGCTGTACTATCCTGTTTTGTTTCTGCCACTTTTGGGATGCTCCATTTGGCTTCTGGGTGATGGTTAGAGGTTGTTGTAGAGTAAACAGGAATAGTAAGTTGATTTTCTATATACTGGTAATGTTTGCTGTACTATCCTGTGTTGTGTCCTCCACTTCTATTTTAGTTATGGGTTGTGTTTGAAGTTTTTTTTTCTTATGCAAGTGTGCTTATTTTGGAATTGTATATGTGTTAGCAATATTTATTGTTGTGTGGTGTTTTTGTTTTGTTGTAATTTGTATTGAGGCTTATATATATATTTTTTACTTTTGCTATTGGCTGTCAGGAAAGATGGGATTTTTTTGTTGTTTTTACTTGTTATACTATACCTTGATTAAAGTATTTTTGCTATATAAATGACAGAGGGTCCCCTACTGCCAATGTTAATCCGTTAGCCTTGAAGTAGTGTCTGGTTGGAAAGAGAAAGATAAATAGTTAATTATTTATTATTTTTTGGGGTTTTGGAAAAGCATGTTTTTTTTCTGCATGTAATGTATTTTTGTATCTTACCTCTTCTTCTTTCTTAGTCTTGTTTAAAAGTAATCCCCTTTCACAGTCCATGCTGCAAATTCTTGAGTGACGCTGTTGATGCAGAGTCTGTTGGAATAGTGCAAAAAAGGCAAAGATTGAGCTGTAGTTTAAATATGTATGTGTGTCATTTTTTTTTTTTGTGGCATTATTTTCTGTGAATCAATGTCACTTGAATATACTTCTTTGATTTGTTTGAGTTGAGATGAGCTTGTTGTAGGGCCCATACACATATGTGTGTATTTCAAATGTGACTATACATGAATGAAGTCTTTCGTGTCAATCTTTCAAATGTTTTTTTTTTTTTTATTTGTATTTTTTGGGGTCTTTTTTAATAAATTAAATGTATTATAGCTTACCTCTGTTGGAATTTGCAGATTGTTAAGTTGTAAATTGGTAACTAATTCTCTTCTGAAGTAACGGCAGCAGTGAACTGTCCAGTCACACTGTTAATCACCTCAGGAGAAATGTAGAATTTTCTGGAAAGTGTGCAGTATTTATAAACTTTGAGGTGGTTGAAAGTGTTAGAACGCAAGACGCATACGCTATTTGCGTTCTATCCTTAAATTTGCATTCCAGCCGCCATTTTGCGGCTAATATTTGTGTGTTTCATGTAACATGGTGGGGAATTTCAGTGTGGTACGTGCCGCATAGTGTGTGTTACGTGCCACGCGAACTGGTCTGGGGTGTTCGTTTCGTTTTGTGATTAAGTGTAGTAATTTTGCGTCCTTAACCTAAGTTTCGTTTTTTTCGGCTGCCATTTTTTCTCTTGCTTAGGTGATCTTTGGGTGTCTAAACTCTTGTATTTGGACATAAACTGAGGTGTAACTTCAGTTTCCGAGGTCCTGGGTGCCCCCTTGCTGTGGGTAAGCTTTTTATGTGTTTTTTTGTGTGTATTTATTGTGTTTTTAATGTTTTCATGAGCACAGGTTTCAAGTCCCGCGGCTCGTATTTGTGGACGGTAAGTGTGTTAATGTTGCGGTCGATGTGGGAGCCTCCCCCTCCGCAAATGCGGCCCCTTGCTTCGCGAGGGTCCGCATTTGGGGGCCTAAAATCCGCAGTTGCTGGCAAGGAGCGAGGGCCTGCGAGCCTGCAGCGTTAGCAACAACCCGCATGCTCAAAACTATATATGTGACTAGCGACTTGCCCGTCAAAAAATGACGGCAATGTGATGTATATATTTGTAAAGTTGTTTAGTTATTAATATACATATTTGACACTTGTAAGTATTGTGATATGAACGTGTTTTTTTGTAAAATGTTGAGCTAATGGTTTTTTAACATGAAATTTGTATCTGAAGAATTGTTAACTTCAATATACATTGAATCCAGAGGAAAGCAAAGAGTAAAAAGCCTTGTTCAAACGTACACAATTTTAACATGAAGTTTGAAATATATGTAAGCAATAAACTTGGAAGTATATTTTTTTAAACTTGAACTTTATTTTCTTTGTAAGTTTGGAACTTGACAAAACATTTGTAGAATTTGGAACATTATAAACAGTAACATAGTGAATACATTTTGTAACATAATTTTGTATTAAAAGTATTAACAGTTGAATGTAAAAACAGTTGCACTTTAAAGTAATCATTATTGTAAACTTGAGGTAATGGTTTTTTAACATGCAATTTCTATCTGAAGAATTGTTAAATTCAATATACATTTAATGCAGAGTAAGAGAAACATTATAAAAACCCTCCTTTAAACGTACCCAATTTTAACATGAAGTTTGTAATATGTTTAAGTCAGAAATTTCTTATGTGTGTAAGTAAGAAACTTGAAAAAACATTTTTACAACTTGGAACATTATAAACAGTAACATAGTGAATTAATATTTAAACATAATTTTGTATTAAAAGTATTAACATTTGAATGTAAAAACAGTTGAACTTTAAAGTAATCAGTATTAACATGCAATTTCTATCAGAATAATTGTTAACTTCAATATACATTGAATGCAGAGGAAGGCATACAGAAAAAACTCTCCTTAAAACGTACACAATGAAATTAATTACTTCCTGACCACATGAAGTGGCGATAAACATTAATCCAGGGAGTAATCTTAAGATAACAGACAATATTTACATTGTGACTTAAAAGGTGCTTGAGCGCTTAACATGAACTTTGTAATATGTTAAGGAAAGAACTTGAAAATATTGTTTTCAAACTTGTAACATAGTGAATTAACATTTTAAGATAATTTGTCCAAAAAATGCAAGGCAAGTATTTTGTGAGGCGAATCATCCCTAAACAGTACTTTGATTAATTATGACTGAATGAAACAACAAATTGTAATGTATTTTTGAAGACTTTTAAAAATGTTTTGCATGGGTTTAATTTCTATACTGAAAAGTTATAGTACTTCATAGTAGACAATGTTTTTAGTAAAAAAAAAATACGTCCATCTTCTAATAAATCACCTTGACTTTCATTCTTTTTAATGTACACTTAAATAGCCTGTGGATTTTTGCACTGTGACAACGCAACATACAATTGACCATGTGCAAATACTGGTTCTTCCAAGAAAATACCCACAGATTTGAACGTTTGACCTTGTGATTTATTAATGGTCATGGCAAATGCCATAATAATGGGAAATTGTCTTCTTTGAAGTATAAAAGGGAGACTACTTTCACTTGGTGCTAGATCTATTCTTGGTATGAAAACTCTCTCTCCTTTATGGGTACCAGTTAAAATTTCAGCATCTATAAAATGGTCCTTTAATTGTTGAACAATTAATCTTGTCCCATTGCATAGGCCTTTTTTGGGGTTCATATTTCGCAGTAACATGATAATTGCACCTTTCTTTAGCTGCAAAATATGTGGTGGCATTCCAGAAGGAGTTAGTGAGTTTATGAATTCAGTAGAAAAGTTAGCCTGACTTTCATTGTCATCAGCAAGTACAGAATCAGCACTGTGATAATTTCTTTGTGGTGCATTAATTTTTTTAAAGATTTCATTATTGAGGATTAATGCATCTTTATTTTTACACGTCAGTATGACTTGGTTCGCAAGCTCGGAATATTCTTCGTTATTTATGCCCCCCCCTCAAATATAGCCGATATAATATCTTATTGACAAATCATATGAGGTGGGATCTCTACAGTGTCGTCAGCTAAATGTAGTATTTTTTCTGTTCTGCCTTCTCCAATTTTAATAAGCCAATCATTGAAATCAGTTTGGCCTTCTGATCTCATATTTTGTTGCAGTTGAAGCTGGGTAAAATGTTTCCATACTGTCCTTTTACAGGTTTCGATAATGTCAGTTCGATTTCCATGTACAACGACAGGTAATGTTTGTCTAAAATCGCCACCCAACAACATTAACTTTCCACCAAATGGAAAAGTATTATCCATGACTTCACGAAGCAAACGGTCAATCCATTGGAGGGCATAGCATGACATCATTGTGGCCTCATCTATTATAATTAATTTACATTTCTTCAATTTCTTTGCTTGTAATGATGTCATGCGAATATCTGACACAGAAGTTTCTAAAACAGGCACTGGCAGTTTAAATCCACTATGAACAGTTCTTCCACCTTCTAATAAAAGTGCAGCAATTCCAGTAGTGGCAAACGCCATTGCTATTTGACCTTGTGCTTGTACTGAACTCATAATAAATTATACAGATAGGTTTTTCCTGATCCGCCAGGTCCATCAAGATAGAAATAACGCTCTGTCACCATGTCATCATCTATTGCATTTTTAATGGCATGAAATGCTTGCAATTGTAATGTATTTAAAGTTGCAAGTCTTTCTTCTGTTCTTTCTGCTTGTAGTTGAATGTCATAGTCTTTAACGTTTATGTCATCTATAAGACCTGGATCAGGCAAATTAAAACTTGCACAACTTAATCCATGAGTTAAAAATACTTCTTGGATTTCCATTAACGCTTTTAAGTGTGCAATGGGTTCATTGTATCGTTGCATAAAGTCTTCAGCCATATTACTTTTAAAAGTCTCCCACAAAGCTAATGCATTTGGAGCATTTGAGAAGATACAAATAAAGGCAAATTGTTCTCTCATCTGTCGTGGCATTTGACATTGTGCTGCTTCTTCTAAACATCTTTCCCACTCTGTATCATCAGCGAGTAAGTTTCTATGTCTTGCAGCTAAATGGAAGGATTCATATACAATGTCATTAACAGTTCTTAATTGTTCAAAACTTTGTGCTCCTGGAACATTTAAAAGTAATATGCGTAAGCAAAAACGTTCAACATCTCTTGGACTGACTGTGTAAATTCTTGGAATTATTTTATTGCCTCTGCTTTTTTTTGGTCTCCATAATCCATTCACAAAAACATAGTGATATGGAATTTCAATATATAAGTATTGTGTTGCTTGAGGATCAGTGGAATTTAATTCAAACCATGCAGTTAGTGTAGTGTGACGATCTTCACTTTGAGCCAATGCATTCATTTCATTTCCAGCATGGAAATAGACTAAATGTCGTTGTGGCAAATGTACTGCTAATCTATATACTGCATGTGATCTATCATGCATTTTAAATTTTAAAAGCCGCCACATAGCTTCTGGCGCACTGACATAGCGAGCATCTACATGAGATGCAAGTTCATCATGTACTAACTCACTACATTCAGGGTTGTCTGCACTTTTGACAACTACAGTAGCTGCATCGTAGCCTTTGTAAATATATTTGTAGACATATTTAATGGATTTGATGGAAGTGCATGCTTCTATGTTGATGTGGGCGTTGTATTTCATGAGTAAATGTGGATTGTAGGGTACTACATATCTATTGTCCACTTTTTTTCCACGAATAATGGCACTATCTCCTTCTCTTCTTTTATAAAGTGGATAGCCATCACAATTTGCATATGTTTTGTCTCTATAATCTTTTGGAAAATCTTTGGAACATTTATTATTTTCCATACATGGTGATTGTGGATTAAGGTCTCCACAGGGTCCATGAATCATGCGATGAGTAACAATCTCATATAGTCTACCACATAGTTCTGGATCTGGTAGTTCAGCAACAATGACTGCATCCACTTTGTCCAAAGTATCTAATTTATCTTTCTCCTGAAGTATTATGAGAAGATGTGCATGTGGAAGGCCTCTTTTTTTAAATTCAATGGTATATACATAAGCAAGACATTTGTAAAATAACTTATTTATAGTGAAGTCACGTATTAATTCATTTAATTTGATCTTAAAAACTCTGGCTACTAAATCTGGTCGATCGGAAGCAGTTTGTCCAAGAAGTAGATTTTGTGTAATTTCTGCCCATTGTGGATTACATGTAAATGTCAGAAATAAATCTGGTTTGCCAAATTTGGTGACAATAGCCATAGCATCATTGTATCTTTCTCTCATATTTCGAGGAGATCCTTGAAAGGAAGATGGTAAAATGATTTTTTTGCCAGCTGTCATGTCTCTGCTTGTAGCCACGTCAGCAACATAGTCCATGAGTCCAGAATATTGTTCTACACGTAGTTTATCTTGTTGATATTTTATAAAGTTTAAATTATTTGCCTCAACTTGCAAATATGATTCAATAATCCATTGTTGGGTTAGTTTTCCATCACATAAAATTGGATTAAATCCATGTCGAATGGCAATTTGAGCTACTTTAAATTCAAGCATAGAAACATTATTTCGGATTCTGGCTTTAGCATTTGGGTAACTGGGAAGTGTTAATTTTGGTTGCCAACCTGCTTCTCTGTGTGGGAAAAAGATGGGATATGTCATTGGATCTAAATTTGGACTTAAGATATTCATATTAATAAATGGTTGCTCCTCATTTCTGGGATATATTCTCTTTGAAATGGTGGTTCTCCTTCATCATTTTGAAACACCATTGCAACCTCATTTGATGTTGGCAAGTTATAACGACGTTTATCAGTATGTCTGTCTCTTTTAAGCACCATATTAACCTTTGGCATTGGTAATTGATGTGTTTGTGCATGAAGTAGTTGTTCATTTTCTACTTCTGCCAATTTTTTGTAAGCTTTACTGTAAGGATTATTGTCCATAATGTTATTTAGCTCTATAAAAACACTGTGTAAGCATTTTTTATTTTCTTCCATCTGCATACGTTGGTCAACAGCTTCCATTGTATCTTGGACATATAGTTGAGCAAATTTTCTTTGCTCTCCTTCCTCTGGATGTAAATGGGAAGTACGATGATAAATTTGTCCTTGGACTTTAAAACAGTAAGGACCATGTCCTGGTACATTAGCAGCTAATGTTGCCCCAATAGATTCAAAGGATATGGCACTATTGTAGGATCTTATGTTTGTCTTAAAATGTTTGTAGTTTGGAAAAGTATGTTCAGTCATAATATTTTGTAAATAGATTGGAAATTCTTTCCTTTCTGGAAGTTTGAACTTGCCTTTTTGACAGCAACTAATAAATTGGCCATCTCTGGGTCTCTCTTGTTTAAAATAATAAGCCTCACAAAACTGACATTGAGTAGTCATGTCCTCACAACTATGAACCTCTACTGCTAAAGACTTGAGTAAAGGACAATTTGCAAAGCATATAGGAGTTTGACTTTCATATTCATCAGGTGGAAAGTCATGGAATGTTTGAACAACAGGTTGTAAATGCTTAGTTTTTTTCGTGGCTTTTCTTGGTATATGTTGTCCTGTTTTTGTTGAAATGTCCTGTAAGGTTTCAGTAACAGGTTGTAAATGCTTTGTTTTTGTAGTTGCTTTTTTTGGTATGTCTTTAATTGTATCTTGTAAAATGTCATCTGATGTTTGAGGAACAGGTTGTAAATGCTTTGTGTCTGCTGTGCGGCCCATCTCTCTTGTCTTTCTCTAGTTTGACGTCTTTTCTTCTCTTGTTTGCTCTCGTTAGTAGCCATGTTAATCTGTAAAGGCAAAAAAAGAAATGTAATTGGGTATATTGAAATTTGTAATTACTGTTAAACATTATTGTGCATAATTGAGAAATAAGAGGTAAATCATTAATGTATCAGTTATATTTTGTTAAAAGTTATAAGTCCTGGCCTCATTGAATAACAATTTGGCCCATTCAATACTGCTGTAAATAAGCAGTTAACATCTTTTTTTGAAAGACGTTTTTAGATATTGAAAACCTTGGGCTTGATTCAATTGTGATTTGGCCAATTGAAGAGGGCTCTTTATAAACACCTAGCATATTTTTTTTACAGAAGTTTTTGGTTAGTGAACTTCTATCCAAAAGCAAGGTCCTCACTAACTAAAATCTTCTGTAAAAAAATATGCTATGTGCTTATATAGAGCCCTATTCAATTGGCCAAATTCCAATTGAATGAGGCCCCTTGTTTGTGGATAGATTTTTACCAATGAAAAACTTATTTGCCAAAAAAACATTGATGTGGTTATTGACCCATGTATTGCATAGTGCGAATTTAAATAGAATAAGGGACATAGTTATTATTTTTTGTTTTGTTTTCTGTTGACACGGATGCAGATGAAACATGTTTCTTTAGTTTTCTCCTTTTGTACTTATTACACTGTACCTTGGTTGAAGTGTGATTTGAATCCGAATGTTTGTTGGTCCTCGGTTGAAAATCTTTGTCCAATGGTCTGGTCCTCTGTTGGAAGTCCTCGTCCGATGGTGTAGTCCTGTGATGAAAGTCCTCGTCTGATGGTGTGGTCCTCTGTTTAAAATCCTCATCCTATGGTCTGGTCCTCTGTTGTAAGTCCTGGTCCGATGGTGCGGTCCTCTGGCGATAGCCCTCGTCCGATGTTGTGGTCCTCTGGTGAAAGTCCTCGTCCGATGGTCTGGTCCAGTGTTGAAAGTCCTCGTCCGATTGTCTTCACGCAGTATCTGTTGTAAAATAAAATTGAAAATGTTGTTTGAGTTAAATGTCTTTTAAATAAACTAAAAATGTCTTAATTTTGGTGTATTGTATCTGTTATGGTGAATTTTTTCTATGTGTTTGTCTAACATTATCTACAATCCTGATTTGTGTGCACCACTTTTGTTATGCTTATTTAAGCTTCTTTGTAAGGCTTCTAGGTTGTTAAAAATTAAAGAAGAATATTAATTCAGTTTGCTATGTGTTTGTGTGTTTTTTTCTACAATCCTGTTTTGTGCACACCACTTGTGGTATACTTATTTAGGCTTCATTGTGATGGCTATAGGTTTTTAAACATGAAAGAAGAATATTAATGTAGTTTGCTATGTGTTTGTGTGACTTTTTCAACAATCCTATTTGTGCGCACCACTTGTGCTATACTTATTTATGCTTCATTGTAATGGTTATAGGTTGTTAAACATTAAGTAAGAATATGAATTTAGTTTGCTTTGTGTTTGTGTGAGTTTTTCTATAATCCTGTTTTGTGCGCACCACTTGTGGTATACTTATTTATGCTTCTTTGTAAGGCTTATAGGTTGTTAAACATTAACGAAGAATATGAATTTAGTTTGCTATGTGTTTGTGTGAGTTTTTCTACAATCCTTTTTTGTGCGTACCACTTGTGGTATACTTATTTAGGCTTCATTGTGATGGTTATAGGTTTTTAAACATGAAATAAGAATATTAATGTAGTTTGCTATGTGTTTGTGTGACTTTGTTACAATCATGTTTTGTGCTCACCACTTGTGCTATACTTATTTCGTTTTCATTGTAATGGTTATAGGTTGTTAAACATGAAAGAAGAATACTAAAGTAGTTTGCTATGTGTTTGTGTGACTTTTTCTACAATCCTGTTTTGTGCGCACCACTTGTGCTATACTTATTTATGCTTCATTGTAATGGTTATAGGTTGTTAAATATTAAAGAAGAATCTTAATGTAGTTTCCTATGTGTTTGTGTGAGTTTTAGTAAAATTCTGTTTTGTGCGCACCACTTGTGGTATACTTATTTAGGCTTCTTTGTAAGGCTTATTGGTTGTTAAACATTAACTAAGAATATGAATTTAGTTTGCTATGTGTTTTTGTGAGTTTTTCTACAATCCTGTTTTGTGCGGACCACTTGTGGTATACTTATTTATGCTTCTTTGTAAGGCTTATAGGTTGTTAAACATTAACAAAGAATATGAATTTAGTTTGCTATGTGTTTGTGTGAGTTTTACTACAATCCTATTTCGTGCGCACCACTTGAGGTATACTTATTTATGCTTCTTTGTAAGGTTTATAGGTTGTTAAACATTAACAAAGAATATGAATTTAGTTTGCTATGTGTTTGTGTGAGTTTTTTTACAATCCTGTTTTGTGCGCACCACTTGTGGTATACTTATTTATGGTTCTTTGTAAGGCTTATAGGTTGTTAAACATTAAAGAAGAATATTAATTTATTTTGCTATGTGTTTGTGTTATTTTTGTCCAATCTTGTTTTGTGTGTACCACTTTTGGTATAGTTATTTATGGTTTTTTGGCTTATAGGTTGTTAAACATTAAAGAAGAATATGAATTTAGTATTTGTTATTTTTTTGTGTCTAATCCTATTTTGTGTGTACCATATGATGCATAGTTGGGGCCTCATTCAATTGCAATTTGCCCAATTGAATTGGACCCTAGGGGCCTCATTCTATTATCGGCCGTAAAACGTCCGCAAGGCTGCGATTCCTTGCAGGGGTTCCGTTATCTTGGAATTCAATTATACGGCCCGCAAGGATCTCCCCTTATGGCCGGCCGTATATCTTGCAACCGGCCGTAAGCTCAGAAAACTTAAAACGCAAAAATAAATTCAAGACGGCACTGTATAGCTCTGTAAATGATAGGGATCATATTGGGGGACATGAGGATTAATAGCAACCCCCTCTCAAGCTTGCACATCAGCCCAAATCCAAGTTTACATTAACTGTTTATTTTACAGCCGCAGCGTGGGCAGGTCTGAGGTGGATTTTTGACCTAAATTAAAAAATATTTTTTTACGGATTTGAGTGTAGGGGAATATTGTGCTATTTTTGCTAACACCTACAATCACTTTATAGTCTCCTCAGAGTGCAGGATGGCTTTATTTTGGCTTTATAATGTGCTTAATTGGTGCTAGCGGGACCTTTTTCCTGCAAGTAAGCTGCGGCTCGCTTTTAGCCTTGCAGAGAGGGTTCCCGGAGTAATAGAATAGCAACCGGGCTTTTCTTGGGGCCGAAACTCTTGCGGCCATTTTAGATCAAAGGCTTTCCTCCTTGCGGCCCCGCATCTCCTATAATTTTTTAGTTAGTGAAAACCTTTATTTTGGATAGATGCTTGCTACCAAAAAACTTCTTTAAAAAATATATGTAATGTGGTTATTTAGGGCTCTATTCAATTGTGCAAATTGCAATTGAATGAGGGCCTTGATTTACTTAATGAGACCGTCATTCAATTGCGATGTTGCCAATTGAATATGGCTGTAAATAAGAACATAACATATATTTTTTAAAGAAGTTTTTAGTTCGTGCAAAGCTTGCTTTTAGATAGAAGCTTAGAGCCTCATTCAATTCCGATTTGCCCAATTGAATAGGGCTCTATATAAGCACATAGAAAAAAATGTAAACTACATTTTTAGTTACTGAACCTCTATCCCAAACCAAGGTTTTCACTAACTAAAAACTTTGGTGAAAAATATATGTGATGTGCTTATATAGAGCCCTATTCAATTGACAAATTTCAAATTGAATGAGGACCTTACTAAGTAAAAAGTTACTTAAAAACAATATGTTATGGGCCTCATTCAATTGTGATTCGGTCAATTGAATAGGGCTCCATATAAGCACATAGCATATTTTTTATACAGAAGTTTTTAGTTAGTGAACTTCTATCCAAAAGCAAGGTCTCCACTAACTAAAAACTTCTGAAAAAAATGCTTTGTGCTTATATAGAGCCCTATTCAATTAGCCAAATCTCAATTGAATGAGGCCCTATGAGCCTCATTCAATTCCAAGTTGCCCAATTGAATAGGGCTCTATATAAGCACATACAAAAACATTTCAACAAACTTTTTAGTTACTGAACCTCTATCCAAAACCAAGGTTTTCACTAACTAAAAACTTCTGTCAAAAAAATATGTTATGTGCTTATATAGAGCCCTATTCAATTGACAAATTTCAAATTGAATGAGGACCTATGTGTTTATTTAGAGCCCTATTCAATTGTCCAAAATAGCAATTGAATGAGGGCCTTTGGTTGCTGCATTTGTTATATTGTCACCATTAAACATATATAGGTCCTCATTCAATTAGAAATTTGTCAATTGAATATGGCTCTATATAAGCACATAAGATATTTTTTTGACAGAAGTTTTTAGTTAGTTAAAACCTTGGTTTTGGATAGAGGTTCAGTAACTAAAAAGTTTGTTTAAATTTTTTTGTATGTGCTTATATAGAGCCCTATTCAATTGGTCAACTCGGAATTGAATGAGGCTCATAGTTGTTTTCTTTTTTATACTTAATACTTTACCTTGATTGAAGTGTCAAATGACAGAGGGTCTCCTCCTGCCAATCTTAATCCGCCGGTCTTCTTGTAGTGTCTGTTTTAAAAAGAAAGTGAAATGGTTAATTGTATATTTCTTCTTTTTGATTTAGCAAAGCATGGTCTTTTTCAGCATGTAATGTATTTTTCTATCTTACCTCTTGTTCTTTCTTGGAGTTGTTTAAAAGGGATTGTGGGTCACAATGCACGGTGCAAATTCTTGAGTGACGCTGTTGATGCAGAGTCTGTGGTAAAAAAAAAGGAGAAAGATTGATGTTTAGGTTATATATTGAATTCCAATAAATTAATGTTATGTAAAGATCTTCTTCTGTAATTACTTTCAATGAACATGACTCATTTTTTGGGGCTCCACAATAAATGTGCGTATGACATGTGACTATACGTGATACACATATATATGCGTGTCACATATCAGTATACAAAATTTTTTTTTTTACTGTCATTACAATATAGTTGTTTAATTATTTGTGATTAATATTATTTATTTGCAGGGACTATACACAGAAATCTGCGTGTTACATGTCACATACATGAAGCACATTTTCATAGTTAAATGTATTTATCTTTTGTGCGTGTCACATATCACTATACAGGAATCTTATTTTAATAGTTAAATGAACATCATTTTTTTTTGGGGGCCTACACACATAAATGTGTGTGTGACATGTGACTATACATGATACACATATGTGCGTGTCACATATCACTATACCTAAATCCTATTCTAATATTAAATTATTAATTTTTGGTAATGTCATTTAAAGATTAGTTTGTTGCAGGGGCTATACACATAAATGTGCGTGTCACATGTCACTATACATAAATCAAATTTTCATACTTAAACATTTTTTTGTTGTTGTTGTCCTGTCTTGATAATAAAATGTAATATATTATAGCTTACCTCTCAGTTGTAATTTGCACAATGTAAAGTAGGAAATTAGGAAACAATTCTCAAGTAACAGCAGCAGTTAACTATCCAGTCACTCCGTTCATCCCGAGTAGAAATGTAGAATTTTGTGGAAAGTAGGCAGTATTTATAAACTTGTAGAAATTTCTGGAAAGTGAGACCGTTAGAACGCAATACGCATGCGCTATTTGCGTTCCAGCTTACAATTTGCGTTCTATCCGCCATTTTGTGCATAGTAGTGGTCAAAATGGTGTTTAATATCAGTGTGGTACATGCCGTATAGTATGTATTTCATTCTTGCGAGTCAGTGTAGTATAGTTACGTCTGAAGCCTCATTTTCGTTTTGTTTGTCGGCCATTTTTTCTCTCGCTTAGCGATTTTATTAGTGTCTAAAGTGTTTTATTTTTATTTAAATGAAGGTGTAACTTGGTTTTTTGAGGTGCTGTATCGTTCCTCTTGCTGTAGGTAAGCTTTTAATGTGTGTGTTGTGTGTATTTATTGTGTTTTAAATGTTTGTATGTCGGCGTGTCGCGTCCGATGTTTGCGAGGTCGTAAAGTCTGGTAACATGTCTCGTATGGTGTTTGCGTGTGTAGCCTCGTTTTCGTTTTGTTCGGCGGCCATTTTTTCTCTCGCTTAGCAAATTTTTTAGTGTCTAAACTCTTTTATTTCGAGTGAAATGAAGGTGTAAGTTGCATTTTTTAGGTCCTGGATGCTCCATGTTGCTGTAGGTAAGCTTTTTATGTATGTGCTGTGTGTATGTATTGTGTTTTGAATTTTGTAATGTTCGCGAGTTGCGTCCGAGTGTTGCGAGGCCGTAATGTGTGTTAACGTGTGTCGTATGTTGTTTGCGTTGCTCGTAAAATTTAGCGATTGTGGTAATTGGTGTGTCGTGTAGTTTTCGTTGCGACGTGAAGTTTGCGGTGCTCTATGAATGCCAGCAACTGAGGCCCTCGCTTCGCGACGGTCCTCAGTTGCTGGCAAGGAGAGCCTGCGGCACTCCATGCCAGCAACTGAGGCCCTCGCCCACTGCCCTCGCTGTGCGAGCCGCGGCCCTCGCTACGCGAGCCCGCAAGCGTTAGCAACAACTCGCATGCTCACAACTATATATGTGATTGAGGAGTAAGTGGTCGGCTCCGTTACCACCATATATTTACAGGGACAGTTTATAAATATATATATATATATTTTTTTTTTGTATTTCATGCATCCTTTCACTTTATGGGATAGACCTGTATTTGAACTTCATTTTGTGAATTTCTACATCTTTTGATCCCAGATACTTGACATATAAGATTACATGTTAGATACTGTTACTATGGAATTTGTTACAGATTATTATTGTGACTAATCTAATGTGTGACCATTTTTGTAAATTTTAGTATTTTAATTGTTCGTATTTTGTTTTATTTGTAATAAACTTTGTTTCTTTTAATTGACTTCATGGTATTCTCATATTTATATAATTGTATACTCATCCGATCCCATTGAGGTTCCTGGAAGATAGTTTGGTGTCTTTTTCTAAAAATAATGTTCAGTTTAATCACTTTTTTCTAGCAAAGGCTCTGATAAATTATAAAATATTGAGCTATTAAGCCTTTATTTATAATACATTTCATGTACATGTTTTAACCTCTACCCCACTAATTTGTAAATAGTAACTTGCCAGTCATAAATGATGGTATCATAGCATGTTATCCTCAATTTTCTGTGCTGTCTCTCCCGGTTCTCTCTCTTTCTCTGTGCGTTCCCTCTCTGTGCACCCTCTCTCTCACCCTTAGTGCTCACTCCCTCTGTGCACTCCCTCTCTGTGCACCCTCTTTCTCTCCTGAGTGCTCACTCCCTCTGTGCACTCCCTCTATGTGCACTCTCTCTGTCTCTCTCCCTGTGCACTCTCTTTCTGTGCGCTTGCTCTCTCTTTCTCCCTGTGTGCTCTCTCTCACTCCCTGTGCACTCTCTCTGCGCGCTCTCTCTCTCTGTGTTCACTCTCTATCTCTCTCGCTCTTTTGCCCTCTCTCTGTGCTCTCTCTCTTTCTCTCTCTCTCTGTGCGCTCTCGCTCACTGAGCTCTCTATCTATCTGTCCCTATACGCTCTCTGTCTGTGTGCTCTCTGTCTGTGCACTTTCTCTCTCTCTCTCCCTTCTCACTCTCTCTCTCCCTGTGCGCTCTCTCTCTGTTCCTGTGCACTCTCTCCCTATGTGCTCTTTCTATCTGTACTCTTTCTGTGCACTCTCTTTTTGTGTGCACTCTATGGGCCTCATTCTATTAACGGCCGTAAAACGTCCGCAAAGCTGCGATTCCTTGCGGCCGTCTTACGGCCCTGTGTAGAGCTACCTTTACCTTGCAATTCAATTATACGGCGCTGCAAGGATATCTCCTTATGGCCGGCCGCATATCATGCAAATGGCCGGAAGCTTTTTCCCATCGCCCGTAAATCTTGTTTTCCGGCCGCAAAGTCAGAAAACTGTAAATGCAAATATAAAATCGAGAATGCACTGTAAAGCTCCGTAAATGATAGGCATCATAATGGGGGACATGAGGATTAATAGCAACACCCTCTCAAGCTTGCACATCAGCCAAATCCGATATATTATTTACGGATTACTTTACGTTCCGTAGTTCCGCGGGCTCGTCCTTGTTAAAACCCGTACGGAGATGGAGGGCCGCATCCAAGCATTGTACAAGCCAATATATATTCAATCCAGCACTGTAAAGCACTGTAAATGATGGGGAACATAATGAGGGGGCATGAGGATTGCTAGCCAAACATTCTCAAGCTTGCACATCGCCAAATTGTACTTTGATTTTAAAATCCGTACAAGTCCCACGGACTTCAATGATCAAGCCCGTAGCTCCGTATTAAAGCCCGTGCGGGCTGTCCTCCAAGCCCGCAGCTCGTTTTGAAAGGCCGTACGTGCTTGGAGGTTGAAGGTATCCATTTTGTTACGGTTTTTGCAGTCTGCATGGTTTAAGCCTGTAACCCTAAAATGGAGGCCCAAGCATTACAGCCTCCAAATGAACAATAGTTCAAATTAGTTTAATATTCCTCATATGTTTGATTGGTCAACACACATACAGGTTCCATTGTAGCCTCTAAAACAGCCCTATAATAGAATATGTCACCCCAACATTGGCGCGCACAGCAAATGTGTTTTGACAACATGTAGCTGACATGAGCGGTCCCACATCATTGCGCAGTTGTAATATTTTTGACTAGTGCTCGTCGATGAAAGGGCGCAAGTGATATGACCTAATGCCATAAACCCTTCTAACCCTTGTAGCCGCAGCCTAATCCTAACCCTTACACCCCACAGCCTAATCCTAATCATTAGATCCGCTAGCCTCCTGTCGGGCCTGCTGTTGTTGATGCGCGCATGTGTCGGTGCGCAGATGACAGCGCACATTCGATGCACGCTATATGGTTGATCAACGATAGAATACACATCTCGCTCATCACAACTACATTAGAGAATACAAATAGTGGCCAAATCAGATCGCCACTTGGAATATATCAGGTGAATATTTCATTATATGTGGTTAAGTTCTTCAGTTGTGTCCGACTCTCCGTGACTGGACTGCAGCACATTCAGCTAGGTCTCTGCCTGTGCTGTTCTCCAAAGTTTGAAGGCCAAAGAGATTGAAGTGGGTTGTCACTTCCTCCTCTAGTGGATTGGGATTTGTCTGATCCTTCTGCTATGACCTGCCCACCTACAGTAGCTCACAGCTTCATTCAGGTACACAAGCTGCTTCACCACCACCACCACTTAGCAACCCTCACCCATGTAAATTGATAAATAGCAGAACAGTTTGGAAGTTCACCAAATGGGAATAACTAGACACCTGGCACATGGCTCCCACCAGGATGGGCGTAGCAGAGATTATGCCTGATGGCGGTGAGTTTGCTGTCGATCCCGGAGCTTGCGGCCTTTCCTGATGGGTCAGAGTAGATATGTGTGGAGTATGTTCCCCTGGTCCCCTTCAGCATTGCTAAGTAGTGTGAAGGGGCTTGTGTACCTGAATGAAGCTGTGAGCTATAACATGTAGGGCCACTGTAGGTGGGCACATCATTGCAGAGAGATCAGACAAGGTCCAATCCACTTGAGAAGGAACTGACAAACCACACCAGTATATTTAGCATTCAAACCGTGGATAACAGCACAGGCAGAGACCTAGCTGAATGTGCTGCAGCTCATAGGGTCACAGAGTGTCAGACACAACTGAAGAACTGAACAACATACATTACAATGTTTCCCTGCTACTTGATATATGCCATGTGGCGGTGTAATTTGCTAAATAATAGTGTTACCAAATGTAGATGTGATGAGCGAGAGGTATATGCAATTAGATAGAGATTTAAGGGATCACAATAGTGCTCATGTGCGTGGCAAAGGGTTCATATGACCTGACTCATGTTTTACTCTTGCTATTGAATTGGGTAGTGTGGCTTCAATCATATTATGCATGTTGCAGCATGGTTTGTCATATTGGCATGTGCATGGCCATTACAACATATGATAACCAAAGGATATTTAGCCAATGCATGTTCATTATTGGGCAACTAACTGTATTCATACATATGCTAAGTGATGTGGGTGAAGGAGTTTGTGTACTTCAATGAAGCTGTGAGCTATACTACATAGGGCCAGTGTAGGGGGGTACGTCTTATCAGAGAGGTCAGACTAATCCCAATCAACTAGAGAAGGAACTGGAAAAGCACTCCAGTGTCACCTGTCCTATTCATTGTAGGCCCTCAGGGGAATGTTCCTACTCCACAGTATCGCTAATCAGACTTGTCATGGGTATTAACCCTATATTAGTAGTAGATATGATATTTGGGATCATATGATATCTAAAGCTATTCTGACTCCTCAACAGTTTTAGATGTATTGATCTATTGCATGTTAACTATGTCTCATCAGTTTACATTTATAGGAATGTGACACTAATGTAATGCATGTGGATTTCACAGAACCAAACATATTCATAACACATGGACGCAGTCAAAAAGGTCTAACAAAGCTTTATTTTTTACACAGACCACAATCAGAGTGGTCAAGATTGTGCATTCACATAACAGTATAACAAAGCTTTATTTGCTAGACAGACCACAATCAGCAGTGGTCAAGATTGTGCATTCACATAACAGTATAACAAAGCTTTATTTGCTAGACAGACCACAATCAGCAGTGGTCAAGATTGTGCATTCACATAACAGTATAACAAAGCTTTATTTGCTAGACAGACCACAATCAGCAGTGGTCAAGATTGTGCATTCACATAACAGTATAACAAAGCTTTATTTGCTAGACAGACCACAATCAGCAGTGGTCAAGATTGTGCATTCACATAACAGTATAACAAAGCTTTATTTGCTAGACAGACCACAATCAGCAGTGGTCAAAACTGCATTAATATCATGGGTGTGGTGTGGGCGGGTCCTTGAAGAGCAAGAGGCTGTAAATAAGGGGAAACCTACAGGGGTCAATCTAATAGTCTAGAATAAGCATGATGCATAGCACCTACCAGGGTCACATGCTGCAACCGGAACCAGAAATCTCTCCATTTAACTGAAGAAACCATTTATGTGCATAGCACTTACAACTTGTAACTAGACCTGCTCAATGAAACAGATGATTCAACCTTTGGACTGTGTAATCCAATCCAGTTTCACACATACAGTGTGTTGACCAAACAAAAATCTGAAATAAGTGTTCAAATCAAAAAATGCGGAGGAGGATCCAAAACAATTTAGAATCACGATGTATGTACAGTACAGTTCTAAATACTGTACCAATATACCAACTCACCTGATTCCCATCTGCAAGCATTACTAACTATTAGCTAGGTCTCTGGATAATCAGAAATATGAGCAAATAGCCATTATTATGGAGAGGAAACAAAGGTCAGCAGCCAGATTCACTGTTTCTTACATCAGACCCAAAGATCTGTTCTCAGACCGATATTGAGGTCAGGATCACATGCTTTATTAGTGCATATAATATTGCTGGCTGTTATTAACATGCCATTGTGAGACTTTTGCAAGTACACCGCCATAGCGGTATTAGTCTACATTTAAGCTACCAACAATCATGTCGGAGATATCTGGCTATATGATAGCTGTAAGATTGTGGGAGCTACATGTTAAGGGGGCTGCCATTGAAGGCATGTCTACCTGAGAGGCACTGGGAAAACACTACATCTCATAATTCCTCCACAATGCTTGCAGATGCAGGAGATGCCTTCATGGACCTAAAAAAAAAAAAAAGAAAGAAGCAAAAAAAAGACAAAACCTAAGAAATAAGGCCTGAAAACATCATAGGGCCTGCAGCATCTCTTCTCAACAGCACTCCTTAGTGACAATGTATTGGTCACACTACTAATTAACAGCCTCATTAAATTGCTATGTAACAAATTGAATAGGGCTCTATATAAGCACACAGCATATTTTTTTTTTCCAGGCAGTGGTGGTCTTGGTGGTGGCGGACACATGGGAGGAGAGGAGGGGCCAGGCTGCTCTTGACCGGGGGATTGGGAGATCCCCGTTGATGTTGGGCTGGGGACCATCGCCTGTCTGAGCAGCCTGACCTGAAGGTGTTCGGTGGCCATGTGGTGCCTCCTCACCTCCCTGGACAGCCTGTCCAGGCTGTGGGTCATATGTGACCGGAGGGCAGAGATGCTTGCCTCCATCCGGAGCTGGCTGGCCGTAGACTCCAGAATGCTGGCCTCTATCATCTGGGAGCTGGCCAGCTGCTCCTTCATGACGGCCAGCATCTCCACCTGCACAGCCTGGCTCTGCGGCGACGACACCGCTGGGTGGGCCTGGTGAGGTGTAGTCTGGAGGGCCACAGCTGGAGCCAGGGGGGACAATGTGCCCGGTGGTGACCAGGCCAGCACACTGTGTGGGGAAGGAGGTGCTGTCCCTTGTGCGTGGGAGGGCCCCAGAGCAAGTCTTTGGAGGATGGGCATAGTCCCAGGGCTTGTGGCAGTTGAGCTGGTGAGCTCAATGACCAGCCCATCCTCTGACCCAGGGCCCTCTGATCTTCCTTCCTCCTCCCCCTGTGCTGGAAGATCCTGGTACGGGGCCGATGGCCCCCCCTCCTCTGCCTGGTCACAGAACCCAGAGCTCCTCCTGGATGCTGAGAGATAGAGAAGAAAGGTACATGTCATTAGTATGTTGATTAGCGCATTGATATGTGTTCATTTTTAATTATCTGACATCTAGCCTTGAATATGGATGATTCTCCTCTTTGCAACTCTGATTAGCTATCTTATACTAGCTGTTATCTATTCTTAGGTTTCTGTTCTTGATGGTTCTCGGCTCACAACGCTATCTGTATTACGGCTGCTGTCTGTAACTGCATAGGCTGAACGGGCACACCAATACATGGACTCTCTATTACAGGGGTGTCCAAACTATTTCCTGGATTGGAAGATATCCTTTCTGTGCACTGGTGAGTCAATCAGGATGACTGAAGAAGCGATTGACTCACCTGTTCGCAGCAAAGTTATCAAATCCAGCCATGTGTGTGGCCCACCAGGACCTAGTTTGGACACACCTGCTCTATAGCTTGATTACTGTTGTGTTGACCAGGAATGACAGTGATTTGTCAGCTTCATGAATTTAATGATGCATCCATCTATCCCTTGTTATTTCATGGAGCTGACATGTCAGTGTCATGGCCATGTGTAGTGTGTGTGATGCACATGTGGTGGCATGTTGCTGTATGTCATATTCACCTGCCATGGAGGCTGGGTCCTGCTGCTCCACTGGGCCTGAAGCTCCAACTGCGTTGGAGGGTGCAAGCATGGCCCTTGCAATCCCCTCATGTGCAAGGTACTTGACCCTCCGCCCCTCGGCCTCCTGCGCCATCTTCTTTCTCACCACGGCCCTGATGTCGTCAAACCGGTGCTTAATGGACCGCAGACTCCGTCCACGGCCCGCCACACCATTGACCAGATCGACCACCTGCTGCCAAGCATTAGCCCTGGGCCCAGCCTTGACTTCCCTACCCCCCGAGGTGAGGACGGGGCGGGCATGGATGGCCTCCAGGAGGACCATGTTCTCCTCCCGGTTATAATTGTGGGCCCTGGACCTGCCGCCAGCCTCTTGCTCTCCAGACTGGGGATGAGGACCCTCTCTACTCTCCTCCTCCCTCCTCTCCTCCCTCCTCCTCCTCCTTCCCCCTCCTACTCTCCTCTCCCTCCTCCCTCCTCTCCTCTCCTCTCTCCTTCCTCTACTCTCTTCCCTCCTTCCTCTACTCTCCTCCCTCCTTCCTCTACTCTCCTCCCTCCTCCCTCCTCCTCTCCTCTCCTCCCTCCTTCCTCTCCTCTCCTCCCTCCTTACTCTCCTCTCCTCCCTCCTTCCTCCTGCCCTCCTCTCCTCCCTCCTTCTCCTCCTCTCCTCCCTCCTTCTCCTCCTCTCCTCCCTCCTCCTCTCCTCCCTCCTTCCTCCTCCTCTCCCTTCCTCCTCCTCCTCTCCTCCCTCCTCCTCCTCTCCTCCCTCCTCCTCCTCTCCTCCCTCCTCCTCTCCTCCCTCCTCCTCCCCCTCTCCTCCCTCCTCTCCTCCCTCCTTCTCTACTACCTCCCCCTCCTCAACTAGTACCTCCTCCTCACTCCTCCCCTCCTCTTCCCCACCTCCACGCCCCAGGACTCCCTGCCACTCCTCTCCCCTCTGCTCCTCTCCCTCCATCACCCCCTGAAAAGAAAAGAAAGAGAAATAAAGAAATGTTTTAGTGGGTTTGCCTGCTCCACCCTCGTCCCCCATTCTGATCGCCTCTAACACTATTTCTGCTTGGATATCAATGTTGGAACTAACTGCAGTAATCAACCTTAAGTGGACAGAGCCTGTGACAGCAGTGGGAGGGGTGTACAGCACCTCTCACTCGGAACCTGAGTGGCGCTGATGAAACACGCTAGATCAATACTTTCCTAAACAATGTGGGAGGGTCAGTTACAGTTTGCATATATACAAGGCATGCAGCTATGTCTGAGGCCACTAATATCCTATCTGCATTATACTCTGCACATATTCCTGGGAGTGGTACCTATCCTGAAGCCATCTTCTGTACCAGAGGTAGTAGGAACTACATGGTCCTGCTGGGCTAGGCTGAAAATAAGTTCTTGTCAAGCCCCATTGAAGAAGCAGTTTGGAACACCTATGTGTATTGCAAATATGTGTAGAAATCTCAATCAAACTCAATCAAACTCAATCAAACGCAATCAAAATCAAACTCAATCAAACTCAATCAAACTCAATCAAACTCAAACTCAATCAAACTCAGTCAAACTCCAACTCAATCAAACTCAAACTCAATCAAACTCAATCAAACTCAAACTCAATCAAACTCAATCAAACTCAATCAAACTCAATAAAACTCCAACTCAATCAAACTCAATCAAACTCCAACTCAATCAAACTCAATCAAAATCAAACTCAATCAAACTCAATCAAACTCAAACTCAATCAAACTCAATCAAACTCAAACTCAATCAAACTCAAACTCAAACTCAATCAAAATCAAACTCAATCAAACTCAATCAAACTCAAACTCAATCAAACTCAAACTCAATCAAACTCAATCAAACTCAAACTCAATCAAACTCAATCAAAATCAAACTCAATCAAACTCAATCAAACTCAAACTCAATCAAACTCAATCAAACTCAAACTCAATCAAACTCAATCAAACTCAATCAAAATCAAACTCAATCAAACTCAATCAAACTCAAACTCAATCAAACTCAAACTCAATCAAACTTAATCAAACTCAAACTCAATCAAACTCAATCAAACTCAAACTCAATCAAACTCAAACTCAATCAAACTCAATCAAACTCAATCAAACTCAATCAAACTCAATCAAACTCAAACTCAATCAAACTCAAACTCAATCAAACTCAAACTCAATCAAACTCAATCAAACTCAATCAAACTCAAACTCAATCAAACACAATCAAAATCAAACTCAATCAAACTCAAACTCAATCAAACTGAATCAAACTCAAACTCAATCAAACTCAAACTCAATCAAACTCCAACTCAATCAAACTCAATCAAACTCAAACTCAATCAAACTCAAACTCAATCAAACTCAATCAAACTCAAACTCAATCAAACTCAATCAAACTCAATCAAAATCAAACTCAATCTAACTCAATCAAACTCAAACTCAATCAAACTCAATCAAACTCAATCAAACTCAAACTCAATCAAACTCAATCAAACTCAAACTCAATCAAACTCAATCAAACTCAAACTCAATCAAACTCAATCAAACTCCAACTCAATCAAACTCCAACTCAATCAAAATCAAACTCAATCAAAATCAAACTCAATCAATCTCTCTCTCTCAATCTCTCTCTCTCTGAATCTCTCTCTTTCTCTCTCAATCTCTCTCTCTCTCTCTCAATCTCTCTCTCTCTCAATCTCTCTCTCTCTCTCAATCTCTCGCTCTCTATATATATATATATATATATATATATATATATATATATATATATAGAGAGAGAGAGAGAGAGAGAGAGAGAGATTGAGAGAGAGAGAGATTGAGAGAGAGAGAGAGAGAGATATTGAGAGAGAGAGAGAGATATTGAGAGAGAGAGATTGAGAGAGAGAGAGAGAGATTGAGAGAGAGAGAGAGATATTGAGAGAGAGAAAGATATCCAGATATAATACGAAACATAAAAAACTAAATAACTTACCTCCCTCCACCAAACTCCTCTCCCCACACCAAAAAAACTCTCCAAACCTATAGGCCAACACCAAAAAAAACACAATTGTACTTCTCGCCAGTGTATTCAGTAAATATAGAAATTGGCAAAACATACAAATCAAAGACAGCTTCATAGGATGAAAAGCATGTACAATGCAACTTACCTCCCTCCAAACTCCTAAGGGCCGGATCAAAACTCAAAAACACTACAAAAACCTATAAACAAGCAAAAAAAACAATTGTACTTCTCGCCAGTGTATTCATTAAATATAGAAATTGGCAAAACATACAAATAAAAGACAGCTTGATAGGATGAAAAGCATGTACAATGCAACTTACCTCCCTCCAAACCCCTAAGGGCCGGATCGAAAGTCCAAAACACTACAAACACCTATAAACAAGCAAAAAACACAATTGTACTTCTTTACATCGGCATCCGTAAATGTAGTAACGGATTCCCGTAAAAATAACTTAAAACGCGACTTGATAATAAAGCAACTTACCTCCTGTCAACCAACAAGCTCGGGGAACCGTGTGCTACTTCGTCAGAAATCGCAACACAGTAGAGGCGTGGGCGCGTGTCATTCCTATTTATTCACTCCCACTGTCAATCAAATGGTCTATCCCGTAAGTGATTGGCTGTGTGACCTGTGGCGCGATGCGTGATTCCGCTATTGGATGGTTTGTGCCGGGCGCGGCTAGTCCGTCCCCCTTCCAGCTTGCATGCGCGCCTAAACGCCACGGCTTCCTACATTCTGAAGGCCGCGATTCGCGCCTGGCTAGATTTAATTTACGGCCGCATCCGTTGAAGTCCACACGATGCACTTACGACATTGGAATGAAACCGGGCTGAAAGGGCCCTAAAAGTATAAAGGAAGCAATAAAAGGCATTCAAATTACTGTAAAAACAATCCCCAATGATCAAATATGTTAATAAAAGATATCTTTTTATTGTCATGTATATCCTCAATATGGCGCCATATTAACCCTTTAGCACTCAGAAAGGCTAGAATGTGTCCCCTAAACATATCAACATTATCTGATTTACATCTCTCTTATCACATCTACTTTTTTGAACACAAATATTGGCTATATTTAAACGCCACATTACATAGATCATGTAGCATGGGCCCAAATTCAAATGTGGGCCAGAATATTAGGGGTTACTAATTAAAATGGCTAAACCAATCCATAATCAGGGAACTTCATAACATGATGAAGCTTAAATACACCAGTGAGCTTTTCCATTTGTGAAATCCACCCGGATAATCACATCTGGGGTAATTAGCAAGCTACATAACCACATCATCATCCATGAATTATCAAGTCTGAACCATCATGGATAGCAGCAACCTGAGTGCGGTGTATATGTATGTGAGTAGAGCGCAGCGTCGTAGGAATGGATATTTGTTTCGAATGTTGCAGAGTGGAAACCGGGCTGTCAGGCGTGCGACTGAGGAGTGGCTGAGGCGTGACAGAGAGGGGCTGGGAGTGAATGTGGGTGAGCGTGCTGATGCAATCCATGGTGGTCCGGAACCAAGCCAGGCAAGTGGCTCATCACAGGATATGCCTAGGGTCATGGTGGGGGGTCAGTTAGGGGAGAGAGCTCCAGTGGCACAGGGACAGGGGGATATGAGGGCACCTGCAGACAGGGAGGAGGACCTTGATGTGGGTGATCAGCTGATGGGGGGGGCAGATGAGAGACCCCTAGAAGGTGTGGCACATGAAGTGGGGGCTCCTGCACAGCCAGACCCACAGGGGGGTGAGCAGGCCCAGGAGCCTGCCAGGAGGATTCGTGCACCCAGGGTGTACAGGGAGAGAGTCACATTAGAGGGGTTAACTGATGTGGAAGTGTATGAGCGTTTTAGGCTAACCCGTGCCAGCCTGGAGGAGCTCTATGCGGTCCTGAGGGAGGACATGGAGCCTTCCTCATGGACCAATAGAGCCATCCCAGGCATGACACGGATGTTAGCTGCCATACACATCCTATCATCTGGTAGTTTTCAGAACACTGCTAGCATAGTAGGAGGAATGTCTCAGGCAAGCCTTTCAAGGTGCCTGAGCACATTCCTCCATGCTATCGTTCCGAAAGCTGCCAGATACATCAGTTTTCCCCACACTGGGGAAGAGATCTTGAAGGTGAAAGCAGATTTCTTTCGAATGGGAGGTATCCCCAATGTGCTCGGTGCTAAAGATTGTACACATGTAGCATTGATACCTCCTAGAGAGCAAGAAGCGCTGTTCAGAAATCGCAAACACTATCATTCCATCAATGTCCAGGTTGTTTGTGATGCAGACATGCGCATACAAAATGTGGTTGCAGGCTTCCCGGGAAGTACTCATGATGCCCATATCCTGCGTCAGTCATCCACCCATCCTTATTTTGAGTCTGGACAAGCTCCACCTGGGTGGCTACTGGGTGAGTACCCATAAAGGATCCCCTAACATATACATCATGTTCCACTGTAATGCTATTCCATTGTTGCGTGAAAAATTCGCAACGACGCATGCGCCAAAAGACAAAATAGAGTCCCTCAATAGCGCTCACAACATCTGCGCGCAGGAGTTGAGATAAGGATTTAAGGGTGGACTTAGGGGTTCTAGGGTTAGGGGTCTGTGGGCAAAGGCTTTGGATTATGAGTGTTAGTGTTAGGCATGGGGTCTCAGTGGTTCGGGTTAGAGGGTTTTGGCCCATTAGTCAATAGATTCTACAACTTGCGCTCTTTGATGGACGCACATTTTGGCACACAATTTCCAACAGTGCGCTACTGTCGCCGGCTTCTGGCAGCGCCGTATTGTCCGCGCTCATTTGCCGTGCGCCATAAAGAAGGTGTGCCGACTGAGCCATTGCATCGTAGCTTGTTGCTGTGCCTAACCCGATGTGTCGTGGTCATAGGAGTATGAAGTTCCAACCCAGAGATCCCTAAACTAACGTCACATTAATCATTGTGTATATTTACAGATGCTTTAACGAGCAGCACAACCTCACATTCATATCTACATCTCCCATTTTTGTTTCCTTCAGGTGATGCAGGATATAGGTGTTTGCCGTGGTTGTTGACCCCTGTGAACAATCCACGCACAGAGGGGGAGGAGAGGTACAATGCGGCCCATGCCAGAACCCGGGAATGTAATAGAGCGCACCTTTGGCCTCCTGAAGATGCGCTTCAGATGTTTACATTCCACTGGCGGGGCGCTACAGTATACACCAGTGAAGGTTTGTCACATCATCATGGCCTGCTGTTGTCTGCACAATATAGCAGTACAGGCAAACTGTCTGGGTAACATTGATGATGCTCCGCTTGAACCGGTGGAGCGTCCAGTACCTCCCCCTGGTGAGGATAACGTTCAGCGGTCACAACTACGTGCCCACGTCATTCGGGAGTACTTCCCATGTAAGTCTGAAACTAATAACAACCAACTATAATGTACCTTGATTATGGTTACTAATACATCTCTTTTCTCCTTCCCCATTGTCTTACAGAATATCCAACAGTCCACAGTAGAGGATAGCTTTGTGATGTAACATATGTCTCGTGACGCATTCTTCATACTGGATCAAATACAGCCTGCTCTGATATCCGTTAATGGTAAGTATGCGCACATTCCCATACACATCATATATACTAATATCTGCCAACCTCAAGAAGCTAAGCTAAATGGATGGTCTGATGTATTCCACAATGTCAATGGATATAGGCCTCACAATCGTATTTGAAAACATCTTCACAGAACAGTAATGTTCCCATTGTCTGATCATGCTATTCCACATCCCATGGAGGTCAATGCAATTCCTAGCAATATGGATATATGAACATACCAGCATATTGTAAACCATAATAAATGTACCTCATGGGATGCAAAGAGGGGATCTCTCCAGTTCTTTGTCAGCGAATGCTGGTAAAAGCATTCTCAGTCAGATAACAGGAATAGTATCAAGCATGTGTTAACTAGGAATCATTGTGCAATATATCATATGGATTGTGTGACTCATCTCATCATATTGCCATTACAGAACTGTTGCCGTGTGTCAACACATTGTTTACCCACACAGACATGGGGAACGACCTGTACAGCAACAGAACATCAGCTACATCAATGTCGTCTACATTGTAAGTGAGTATTTGCGGGAAACATGTGCTTGTATGCATGAGACGAAATTACTAATAACTCCATTAATGTAGGCCTAACTTTCTTTTCCCCAAGACATCCCCTATGTATTGCTGAAGCGGTCCGAAATGTTTATCGGACCATGCAGACGTGTCCTGGGGGAACAGATCTCTTCTTTGAATACTCCACTTCTATTCAAGGTAGAGAACCACATGTGGATGTCCGAACATGTATCAATGTGTGATAGTTGGGATCTTCCATTTCTATTACAGGCTGCACTGGTCTCTCTGTCTCTCTCTCTCTCTGTGTCTGTCTGTCTGTCTGTCTCTCTCCTCATCCCACCCACCCCTGTTTACCCTTAATTTATTGAGTCACACAAGTCTTCGACACATGACCAATTAGCAACTTCTGCTAACTATCCCAATTAACCCTTTACACTATGTTTTCTCTTGTCTTCTTCCTCACATCCCCTGCCTTTTCCTCAGACTCTTCTTTACTTCTCCCCTTTTTGTCTCCAACATTTTCATTTCAACTCTCATGCCCACCTCTCTCCTTTTATTCGCCCATCAGCTAATCTTACTCAAGCTGGGGTTAAACTATGTGCCTCCTGACTGTCCCATCTGCAGATTACATTATCTGTCCACATGGGGCAGAAACCTTATTACATAATAGTGCATCGCACTTTACATCTGATCCCTTTCCTCTCCGACTAATGCATATCTTTCTATTTGACACAACCTCCTTCCTATGTATCTCTCACTTACTTATTAACCTTGCTATTCCTTATCTACTCTTCCCCATGTCCATTACCTTTAGCTTGGAAGTGGTGATTTTCGAATCTTGTGGGGGCCTTTGGGAACAAATCAGTTATCAACAGACTTTACGCTCAAAACAGGGCCCTCCATTTTCTTGCATTGGCAATATTACATACTGTATATTTTCGTGTTCTTCTCCCCTGTACAGCGCCACGGAATATGTTTGCACAATACAAATAAATGAGAATTAGACTAATCTTAATATTCCCACATCAGGACAAATTAGTCTGGGCCATCATTATCATCGGACAGATGGTTAGCTTGTACAAGATCCCAATGCATAACATGTGTGCCGACATACCTACATCTGTTGGTGGCTGCTCATATGGCATATGTAAGGTTTCCACTAATATATTATTTGTGTGTTTGTATTCCAGATCCCGGTCAGAACAAGGCATGACGATAAACATCCTGACATTCCATGGCCATGTCAATGTCCTCATGTATGTGCATGTGTCCGTTTCATTGCTTTGTTGGATCCAGTTTGATATCTGATGACCTTGACTGAATAGCCGATATGTGTCACGAGACAATTTCAATATACAATGCAGATGTGATGTGACATCTGTCAGCTGATGTTCCTGGTATATCCACAGCATGTGTATGCTCATATAGTCTATCTAGATTCATATGTACCTATTGGTTTAGACATTGTATCCTCTCCTCTACTTAGACTGTTGTGAAACCTGCAGCAACAACCCTTCCAGATCTTTTCTTCAGTGCTGATGTGACCCTCCCTGTGCATATGGGGAAGAGTAAATCCAGGCTTGGGACTTAACAGTTAAGGAGGTTACGTTAATCTTCAGTTATGCATATGCAACAACAATGAGTATAGATGCTCAATCAGAGAACAAACTATCCTTGATATTGCCTGGTTTGTTGTGAGTTCTCTGCAATAAGTAACATCTGACTGATATGGTCCTGGTCAGGTCACCATCTTTTTGACCAAGGTTATCTATGTGCTGCTTATTGTTCCGTGAGAACTGACGTTATGGGCTCATAGCATTCACTGATTGAGCACTTATACTTCTGTTATGGCATCAGAGTGTCCGTTTAACACACAAGCATACATTTTGCTCTCCCCATATGTATATCACCTTATTCTGGATTATTGTGGTCTTTCCTTATTGACTGTTATATATATGTAACAATAATGAGATATATTATATTGCCTAATGTTGGTTGATACACTGTACATCCCATGATCATCTATATCAATGTAATTTTCCCTGCCTGCATTCTGCTCTCATATCCCTATTTCCCTGTGTTACTTGGATTTTGTATCCTACCCCCCTCCACCATGATCCTTTGCATACCTGTGTTGATTAGTCAACCTGTGGCTTTGTGGAAAGCTTGCTTTGTTAATTTCTGTAAATAGTAAATATGATTTTTCCGAGATGTTGTTTGTGTCTGCCTCGTCAATGTTGATACCATAGCATTTCCGTAACATCAATGAAAGGACCTTCAGACTCCACATCTAGGGGTGTCAATAGAATTCTCACAGTGTGTTTGCATTACTCATTTCAACCATGAGGGAAGGTTGGTATTAACAATCTATATGACACAGAAACAGACAAATGAGACAGGTGTCCGTAAGTGGCTCACATCCTAATAGTGAACATACAGGGCCTCATTCAATTGCGATTTGGCCAATTGAATAGGGCTCAAACTAAGCACAGAACATATATTGTTTCCAAAAGTTTTTAGTTAGTGAAAACCATGCTTTTGGATAGATGTTTACTAACTAAAACATTTTTCAAAGAATATATGTTATGTGCTTATTAGAGCCCTATTCAATTGGCCAAATTGCAATTAAATGAGGGCCACAGTATCTAACAGAAGTGAGTACACCCGTCACATTGTTGTTAATATTTTAGTATATCTTTTCGTGTGACAACACTGAAGAAATGACACTCTGCTACAATGTAAAGTAAGTTTGCTGACCCATCAATAACTCAATACACAGCCATTAATGTCTAAACCATTGGCAACAAAAGTGAGTACACCCCTAATTTGAAATGTCCAAATTGACACTAAATGTTAATTATGTGTGGCCACCATTATTTGCCAGAACTGCCTTAACCCTCATGGCCAGGGAGTTCACCCGAGCTTCCCCAGGTGGCACTGGAGTCCTCTTCCACTCCTTAATGATACATCAGAGCTGGTTGATGCTAGAGACCTTGCACTCCCCCACCGTCAGTTTGAGGATGCCCCACAGATGCTCAATATGGTTTAGGTCTGGCGACAAGCTTGGCCAGTCCATCACCTTTACCTTCTTTAGCAAGGCAGTGTCGTCTTGGCGGTGTGTTTAGGGTCGTTATGCTATGTTGCCCTGCGGTCCAGTCTCCCAAGGGAGGGGATCATGTTCTGCTTCAGTATGTCACAGTACATGTTTGCATTCATGGTTCCCTCAATGAACTGTAGCTCCCCAGTGCCGGAGATAAATGGATAAGTCACAACGAACACAAAAACATTGATATGAGATGAACCCATCATTTTGAACCTAAACAGTGATGCAGAGAGAGGGGAGGCAGCATCTGACATCATTAGGTAAATGCATATAGGGGGAATCCACACAACATATTATCTAAAACATATATAGACATGCATATATGTTTGGTCTGGGCCTGCATGCATGCTGCCAGCACTGAGGAGCTGCAATTCTTTGAGGGAACCCATGAATGCCAACATGTACTGTGACATACTGAGAAAGAGCATGATCCCTCCCTTCGGAGACCGGGCCGCAGGGCAGTATTCCAACATGATAACGACCCCAAACACACCTCTAAGCCAACCACTGCCTGGCTAAAGAAGCTGAAGGTCAAAAGTTGATGAACTGGCCAAGTAGGTCACCAGACCTAAACCCTATTGAGCATCTGTGGGGGCATCCTCAAAAGGAAGGTGGGGAGTGTAACGGAACCCATCACTGTTTTACCCTGTTTTATGGTTATGGTTAAAATATGATCATACTGTTATACTGTATGTATGTTGGTTTATGCTCTGCAGAATATTAGCCCAGGCTATTGCAGACCTTGGCATAATAGATAATCCTAGTACAGAGACTTCTCATAGGATAAGGAAGTCTATTGTATAAAGTGTTTTCATTATCAGACATAACAAAGAAGGATGATCTAAGCAATGTCTGATTGTATCAAAGTAGCCAGGTAGCCTCCGGGAGGTGTGACCCACCTATTGTCCCTCTATGTGTATTGTGTGGCCAACTATGGGGGATGTGTGTATTGCCTGTGGGAAGAGATGTGTATATATATATATATTTCTGCACAACAAAATAAAGTCAGTATTCATTTGACTCCCAATTGAGTGTCGTCCAATATGGGAGGTTGGGAATGGTGAGACTGTAGTGCTTCTTGGATATTGTACCGTATACCAGCGGAGATATTGGACTGCATGTTCCAACTCTGTTACAGGGAGTGCAAGGTCTCTAACATCCACCAGCTCCATGATATCATCATGAAGGAGTGGAAGAGGACACCAGTGGCAACCTGTGAAACTCTGGGGAACTCCATCCCCATGAGGGTTAAGTCAGTGCAGGAAAATAATGGTGGCCCCACAAAATATCGACAATTTCACTTAGGGGTGGACTCACTTTTGATATTTACCTTGAATTAATCTCTCTATGTGTCAGAAACACGAATATAATGCATCACCGTTACTGGAATCTAACTCAGGAATATTACCTCCACCCTCAGCTGCACTAGTGGCTGTTACCCCAACCCTACATTAACATAGGGCTGGTATATTGAAGGAAGATGTATGTACTAATCCAATAACGTTGGTGTGTAGCATTCATGGTGTTTACCAATCATGGTACAGTACAAACGAAAACAAACAATGATAATGTGAGCAATACATAATCTTTAATCTTATGCTGGCAAATGATAGAAAAAAAAAAGAAAACTGGAGGCATAAATTCCGTCGATTGGAACCTAAAGAGATAAGAACAAGACATCAATTAGAACAATATGCGCATTGACTGCAACACCTCAACGTCAATAGATCTTGGACATCAATTGCTTCTATATGCTTTCGTTTGTGTGTTTCCTGACTCTCCTGGCCTTTGGCAACCGTTGCCCTAGGCCGGCCACGACCTGGATGCTGGGGGCAAGGTCTGGGAGGTTGAAGGGGTCGCCCGGTCTTGGGGATGGCCTTCTCGGCCATTTCGGCCCTTCGGGCATACTCCTCCATCACAAGGTTATGCCGCCTCACCTCTTCAAACATCCGGTCATTGTGCCGTCTCATCTCCAGCATGAACTGTTGATTTTGCTCCCGCTCATGCTGGAGATGAGCCAGGAAAACGTGGCACTGGGCCGATGACAGCACCAGACTAACTGCCGGGGACCCAGACCACTGTGTCCTCTGGGTGGAGGCACGGCTGGGTGGAGTGTCCTGCCTGACCGGAGTGGCCTGCGGGGCCGGAGTGGCCAGAGTCGCCTGCTGGGCCTGCGGGGCCGGAGTGGCCAGAGTCACCTGTGGGGCCTGCGGGGCCGGAGTGGCCAGAGTCACCTGCGGGGCCTGCGGGGCCGGAGTGGCCAGAGTCGCCTGCTGAACCTGCGGGGCCAGAGTGGCCAGAGTCACCTGCGGGGCCTGCGGGGCCGGAGTGGCCAGAGTCGCCTGCTGGGCCTGCGAGGCCAGAGTTGCCAGAGTCACCTGCGGGGCCTGCGGGGCCAGAGTGGCCAGAGTCACCTGCGGGGCCTGCGGGGCCGGAGTGGCCAGAGTCACCTGCGGGGCCTGCGGGGCCGGAGTGGCCAGAGCCGCCTGCGGGGCCTGCGGGAGCCACATGCCCTGCCGGGGGCCCATGCTCCAGGGCACCATTCCTTGGGGATCCATACTGTGGGCACAACTGGGATGGGACCACATTGGGCGTCCTCACATTTGTCCAGCCCACATTGGCTGGGAGCCAGGCGGTGCCATTATCCTGGCTGGAGGGGCCATTGCTGGAGCCAATTGGTGGCATCTTGTGGATGGCCCAGGTGGACTTTCGTATGACGGTCCAGCCTCCGGTGGTGCTGCTGCAGGTGGTCCTGCATCTTCGCATGGTGCAGGAACCTGAGGAGGAAGGGGACGCCTGGCTGGTACTGAAATGAGACAAGATTTGGATTTGAGTATTGTTGTTTCCATATCTCTGAGATCAGAGTGACTTGTAATTGGCTGTGAATTTTTGACGCAAATCAAAATTGATCTGCATCATTAGTATTGTGGATCCTGGCTGGGATCTTTCCTGTTATGTGACAGCGACTGCTGGCAGCAGCAGTTGGACCAAGGGGCAGATAGATGGCGCTGCCGCTGTTATATACATAATTTTCACCTTACACAGAAGCCCAAAAGCACTAGCCCTCACACTAATCCGAAACCCTTACCTTAACACCACCATAACCCACTAAATATGCATGATTATATAATCTCCAGGAAAATGCTGTGACATGTAGAGGCTGCTTACTGCTGCTACCAGCAGTCATGGTCAGATAACAGGAAAGGGCCCATGGCTCATATGACTATATGTAATGCTGGTGCGGTGTGCCAACTGCAGTTAATTAAGACACGTTCTCATCTGAATCTGTTGGCCAGTGTGTGAGACAGACCAATCTGTGACCAATCCTCAGCAATGTGAGTTAACATGTTAATGTAACATGGTCCAGATTATGCTGTTACACGACACAAACTTGCAGTCCATCAGAGTCTGTATCCGCATATGCTGCAGTGTGCACATCCATACATGTAGTCTCATGGGGATGTACCAGCTAGACCGGACCTATCCTGTTGTATGTGCGCATCTCTGGAAGTGCACCGCCAACGACTCTAGCTACGCCAGCCCAGCAGGCCAGGTAAGTGGTTATGGGTTTTGGGTTCTGGCTACAGTTAGGGGGTATGGGTTAGAGTTAGAAAGTGGGGTTTAGGGGGTTAGGGTTAGAGGGTTAGGGGCTTTGGGTGTACCAAATATTTTTGACGGCTACATGGGGACGCAAGCGCAGCCACATCCCTAGAGTCGGCGGCGGCACTCTTCCAGCACATACTGAAATGCCCACATAAAACAGGATACATCCGCTATACCTAGTTTCAAAATGTACATGAATTCTAAGCAGTAGGAGTGTTAAGCCAAACAGCTATGGATGGGCCAGTTTAACATGGAGTAGAGTGTGACAGGGGAACTCATGACAATAAACAAACAATTGCAATGGAGTTGGCATGTATGCTTTATATGCACTGGGAACCAACAGCAAACATAACAGTAACATCAATAGATTTGCAAAACGGTATCATAATCAGTTGTGGGAAGAGGTATTGGACATATATTTCATTGCTAACAATTCTGACGAGTATATTTCTTTACACTGGATTTACATGATTTTTGCGGCCTCATATATCTGTAGTCACAACCAGATATCTTACAGTGCAATTCAACGTCAGTTATCTATCTTTGTGGGGTACATGTGCGTACATATGAGGGTGTACATGGTACTCACATTGCAGGCTTTGTGACCGCCCCGTGTCCACCAGGCCAAGGAGGCCCACGACTGACGCTGGCTGGATCATGTCGCAGAGTGTGGCCTCCCAACCGGGGTATGTGAAGGTTTCTGGCGGACCACCACCGGTTCCACGTGCCGCATTGGTCTCATTCGCCATCTTCTTTTTGATTTCAATGCGGCAGTCTTGGTACCGGTGCTGGACAGACTGCCAGGTACGATTCGCATACCGCAGCGAGGAGACCTCAGCCGCGATCGCCTTCCAGGCATCTGTCCTTTGCCTGGGCCTCACTTCGCTCCCACCGGTTAGGATGGAGTGGTGGGCTTGAACTCCTAACAAGTGTTTAGATTTCCTCAATGTTGAAATTTGCTGCCCTTTTGCGTGCAGCAGCTTGCTGGCCAGCCTGTGGCTGGGGGGCCTGCTCTCCATGACCTTCACTGCCTTCTCCCTCCATCTCTCCTCCTCTCTCTCTTGCTCTCACAAAACCTCCAACTATAAGACCTGTGTGTCCACTTGCACAGCATACAACACAGTCACAGATTTACGAATTTCCCTCCCTTTTAAACTATTTGTGCCCTTGATTGTCATCTTCCTATTGGTTAATTGATTTCAGGTTTGATTTCAGGATTACGGGCTTGAGACTTGGCCGTAGCTTTTTAGTGAAGCACGTACGGTTTTGGCGGATGATTGCCCTCCAAGCCCGTAGCTCGTTATTCAAACCCGTGCGGGCTTGCATGATAGATGAAGTTAAAAATCTTTATTTGCGGATTTGAGAGTAGGGGAATGTTGAGCTATTAATTCTAAAACCAAACATCACTTTCACTTTTAATAAAAGTACAGGATGGCTTTTTTATGCTACGACTTGTAAGTAAGCCCTTTACGACCCGTAGGTCTATTTTACCCATTTACGGACTTGAAGGAGGCTAATCCCGCAGCCTTTGAGGGTCTGAGGTGCTCCAAGCCCTCGGGACTTTGTCCATGGATATTTGACAAGAATTTAAAAATACAAAAATTACGGATTTGAGTGTAGGGGAATGTTGTGCTATGAATGCTAACACCTACAATCACTTTATAGTCTCCTCAGAGTGCAGGATGGCTTTATTATGTGCTTATTTGTGTGCCTGCGGGACCTTTTTGGTGCAAGTAAGCTGCTGCTCGGTTTTAGCCTTGCAGAGAGGTTTCACGTAGCAATTGAATAGCAACCGGGGCTTTCTTGCAGCCGAAACTCTTGCAGCCGTTTAAGATCAAAGGCTTTCCTCCGGCGCAAGCGGCCGCAAGGGATAGCAAGGCGCCGGCCGCAAGCCTGCCGGAATCCCCGGCCGGAAGGGAATAGAATAGCTGAATAGCTTGCGGCCGGTCCTTGCGGCCCCGCATCTCCTACGGCCGTTAATAGAATGAGGCCCTATGTGTGCTCTCTCTTCCTGTGTGCTCTCTGTCTGTGCAGTATCTCTCTCTTCCTGTGCACTGTCTCCCTGTGTGCTCTTTCCCTCTGCACTCTCTCTCTCTCGCCCTGAAGTTCTCTGTCTATGCCCTGTCTCTCTCTGTGTGCACACTGTCTGTGCTCTCTCTGTACACTCTCTCTGTGCGCTCTATATGTTTGTTCTCTCTCTCTGTGTACTCCCTTTGTGTGCTCCCTGTGTGCGATGCTGGTGTGCACACTCTGTGTCTGTGTGATCTCTCTGTGTGAGCTCTCTGTCTGCTTGATTTCTCTCTCTCTGTGCTGTCTCCACCTGCTCTCTTTCTCTCTCTGAGGTGTATAATGGCACCTGTTATCCAGACTCTCAAGTCCCGGCCCTCAATTACATCAGTGTTACAGACAGGTCGACAATTATTATAGTGGATGCCATGGCAATCCCACATTATTGTAATGTTTACACCATTTATGATGAATTTCTAAAATATCTTTTTTTCTCAATAGGTAAAATGTTTCTGTTTTTTACAAATGGATCTGAGATGTTGCATCCTGTGTGATTATTTACTGTATCCAGGTGGAGGAGAGGATGTGCCCAGGTGCTGTCCTGATAGAAGTCTTTATCGGTTGTCCTAATAACAGTATTCATCTGCCTACCTCCCTGATGTGGTAATCAGTGGCGGAGCTAGTAATGGATGGCCCATGTGCAAGAATTTTTTTGCACCCCCAAGAGAATGGAGGGTTGGGCGTAAAATATGATTTGCGCTACCCCTCTGTACCATCTTACTCAGTACACATATACAATATATACACCTATATAAATATAAATATATACAGAGAGAGAGAGAGAGAGAGAGAGAGAGAGAGAGAGTGTGTGTGTGTGTGTGTGTGTGTGTGTGTGTGTGTGTGTGTGTGTGTGTGTGTGTGTGTGTGTGTGTGTGTGTGTGTGTGTGTGTGTGTGTGTGTGTGTGTGTGTGTGTGTGTGTGTGTGTGTGTGTGTGTGTGTGTGTGTGTGTGTGTGTGTGTGTGTGTGTGTGTGTATATACAGCAATTATTTCACATATGGTGGGCTAAGAGTGATAGAAGCCCTCCACCGTACAAAGTACAGTAGTACAAATAAGGAATAGTGCATTAGTGGTTCCACTTGAATGTCTAAAAATAAGTTGATAAAAACGTATTTCCTGCTCAAATTTTTCAGAAACACAGTATATGCACTGCAATCTGGGAAAACTGGGCGGGACATGCAAATGAGGCCACACAATGCACCATCACTCTGTCAATCCAAACCATTTTAAACATGGCTCCTTTAACCAGGCACTCACACAAACCAGGCACTCACACCATACTGAGGATCGGCAGTAACCGTGAAACAGTACTGTATGTGGTTAAGTGACCTGGTTTGTGAAAAATCCATCCGTTGCTGTGTCTAAAACTGTGAAATACAGTAAGCATATGCATTAAAGGAGCCATGTTTAAAATGGTTTGGATTGACAGAGTGATGGTGCATTGTGTGGCCTCATTTGCATGTCCCGCCCAGTTTTCCCAGATTGCAGTGCATATACTGTGTTTCTGAAAAATTTGAGCAGAAATACTCTTTACAACAATCAACACACAAACCAGGCACTCACACCATACTGAGGATCGGCAGTAACCGTGAAACAGTACTGTATGTGGTTAAGTGACCTGGTTTGTGAAAAATCCATCCGTTGCTGTGTCTAAAACTGTGAAATACAGTAAGCATATGCATTAAAGGAGCCATGTTTAAAATGGTTTGGATTGACAGAGTGATGGTGCATTGTGTGGCCTCATTTGCATGTCCCGCCCAGTTTTCCCAGATTGCAGTGCATATACTGTGTTTCTGAAAAATTTGAGCAGGAAATACGTTTTTATCAACTTATTTTTAGACATTCAAGTGGAACCACTAATGCACTATTCCTTATATATATATATATATATATATATATATACACACACATGTAAATATAAATAAATAAATATATATATATATATATATATATATATTTATTTATTTTTTATTTCTCCTGCTATGTTTAGTAGAGTAGAGGTTTAGTAGAGTATGATAGACCCAGATATATGTTTGGGAATATTTTGTTTACACATGTGGCATTGCTCATTGATTTTAATTATGAATAAAGATTGATAATATATATTACTACTCTACTAAACATGGCAGGAGAAATAAAAATTAAAAAAAAAATATATATATATATATATATTTAACATATATATGTTTAAATTTAAATATATATATATATATATATATATTTTAGGAAATTGCCTGTAAAAAATGATGGGATTAACATCCCTCCTTCCCCGTGTCTCCCTCCCCCTCTCCCTCCCCTGTGTCTCCTTTTCCCCGTCTCCCTGCCCTGTGTTTCCTTTCGCCCACCTCTCCCTCTCCTGTACCTCCTTTCCCCCTCTCCCTTTCCCCCTGTCCCTCCCTTGTGTCTACTTTCCCCACCTCTCCTTCACCGTGTCTCCTTTCACCCCTTTCTCCCTCTCCTGTTCCTCCTTTTCCCCCTCTCCATCCCTGTGTCTCCTTTGCCACTCTCCCTTCCCTGTGTCTCCTTTTCCCCTCTCCCTCTCTTGTATGTACTTTCCCTCTCTCCCTCCCCTGTGTCTCCTTTCCCCTCATCTCCCTCCCCTGTGTCTCCTTCCCCCCTCTCCCTTTCCCTCATGTCTCCTTTTCTCCTCTCCCTTACCCCCTCATTTCTCCTTTCCCCTTCTCTCTTTCCCTCTCATGTCTCCTCTCCACTTCTCTCTCCCCTGTGTCTCCTTCCCCCTCTCTCCCTCACTTGTGTCTCTGTTCCCCCTCCTCTCCCTCCCTGTCTCCTTTCTCCCTTCCTCTGCCTCCCCTCTGTCCTGTACCTGAATGCAACCCTGCCAGCAGCGTGGCACTCACCTCCTCTGCAGCTCCCGTCTTTCATCTGGAACTACTTAATGGATCAAGCCACGCATTGCGCATGCACATCCCGGCTGTACGATGCTCATCTTGTTTCGGAAAGTAGTTCCAGCCGGATGATGGGAGCCACAGAGGATAAGACAGAGTGCGGCACTGCTGGAAGGGTTGCATCTAGGTATGTGCTTGAGATACTGCCAGAAACCAGGTACTGGGGGGTGATGCGAGCCCTGGTGCACTGGCAGGAACAGTGATGCGAGCCTGGCAGGAATGGGTGATGCGAACCCTGGGAGTGCACTGGCAGGAATGGTGATGTGAGCCCTAGGGGCCTCAGGATGAGTACCTCTGGGGCTCATTGCAACCCCTGTCGGGTGTTGGTAACAAGTGTTGGTAACGGCTCACCTCGCTTCACAAGGCTTGCAGTTGTGCGTCACCAACATTTGCAGATCCACAACAATTATAGTGATATATACATATATTTGAAAAATCAGACCTCTGAAACTTCCCTCAGTATTTCTACCATCACTTCAGCCATCACCTCCGCCTTTACTTCCCCATTACCTCCCCCCATCACCCCCCTACCTCCTGCCTTCCACCCTGCCTCTGCGAAGTTCAGGCAAGAAAAGTTGAATGATGCTTTTTGGGTTGGGGGTTTGGTATGTGTGCGGCTAAGGGTGCTCCAGGTGGCCCGGGGTAGACCATGGTCACCTGAGCAAGGGAGGTGGCGGGGCTCTCACTACACTTCACTACAGAAAACAAAGATGTAAACTGCACTTTTTTTTTCTTCTTTTTTTGGATAGCACTTGGCACCCCCCTCTCTGGACACCTAATAGGGGTAGAGAAATGCAGATATGATGCAAGCTACAATGCTAAAAAATCAAAGAAGGGAAATTAAAATGGTGCATGGCCTAAATCTCGGAACTTGCAAGGAAATTACCTAAATATGTATAGCTTAGAGGACATGAGGGAGAGGGGTGATATAAAATATAATAAAAGGATTTAATAAGGTTCCAGAGGGAAGTGTCTTCCAGAAAAAGAGAAAGATAATAACAAGTGGTCATGAAGTGAAGTTGGAATATGGAAGATTTATAAGAGTAATGTGAGAAAGTATTATTTTACAGAATGAGCAGTAGTTAAATGCAGCAGTGGAAGTGGTAGGGTTAAATACAGTTTCCTAATAAACAGCTACTGATTAGTAGAGAAATATGTATTATATTGAAACGTTGAATGTACTTACAATTTTATATGCTAGATACTGATATGTGGATGTACACACTCCTAGGAAGCTTACATGAAGTGTACCCTGGAGGGTACAGTGTGTGAACTCTAAAGGAAATGATGGTTGCTGGGGTCACAGCTGAAATTGTCCATAAGGAGACAGGCAGAGAGAGTAAAAACAGAGAGCAACTGTCAGATTGTGATACAAATGTTTCAGTCTTTACTTCCTCCTGATTGGCCAAAACAGTTTTTCAATTTGTGCACCAGTTTAGCCTGGGTTTGGAGGGTGTTAACCTTAAGTTTCAACTGACAGAAATTAAAAGATATTTTGCTAACTGCAAGGTAAGTGTTTAAATGCTTATTTTGGTATTTTTTCAAGCACAATTTTTTTTTCATACACTACTAATTCTCCTCTACCCGATGCACCCATAATCCAGCAAATTTGCATATCTTTTCAAGGAATTTAAGCATGTCTGGGATAAGCATAAGCTTATAATCAGACTAAGGGCCTCATTCAAATGCGATTTGGCCAATTGAATAGGGCTCTCTATGAGCACATAGCATATTTTTTTACATACGTTTTTGGTTAGTGAACTTCTATCCAAAAGCAATGTCTTCACTAACTAAACAATTCTGTAAAAAAATATGCTATGTGCTTATAGAGAGCTCTATTCAATCGGCCAAACTGCATTTCAATTAGGCCCTAGATGATTTAGATGAGCATTTTGGGTTCTTATCTGCTGTCAGACTGACATTTCTATGATTTTATGTTTCAAATGTCAGGTTTAAAAGCTGCATTAAGTTTTTCTCCTTCAAATATTGATTTGATTGCTAATCAGTAACCAAGTAAACAAATCAAATCCTATTGTGTGAACACAACAGTGACTTTTATAAATGAAATAAATTGTATTTGTTTTGTGTTCATTAGAGGGCAATAATGCCAAGTCACATATTTTTTCTCACTTTCCCATGTTCATTTTCTATAGCTGAATATCTTGTTCATTATATTTTAATTCAAAGAATACTAGACCTTAAATCCTCAAGTCAAACACTGATATTGTGTCAAATTACAACATATGTTTCTTGTGAGGGTATATGGTTACATTTGAGCTTGGTTTCAAATAGCTCACTATGCCCTTTTCATCAGGATGTTACCAGGATACAAGCTGGATTGCATACGTGTGGGGACGATTGCAATCAGTTGAACCTTAAAGTAATGATAACCCAGGATTTAAAACTGAATGGGAATGCAGGTGCAAAAAGTGACGTTGAACAAGTATCACAATATTTAATATTTGATGTTGGGCAAAACCGGCATGTGTTTCTTGAACCATGCAAAAACATGTGAATGGCTTTTAAAACTTTCCAGGAGGATTGTAGTATAAACAGGTGTCTAGTGAATACAATGGCAAGTGACATAGCACTAATTAACATGTAAACAAACTAGGAACCCGGTGAACCTAAATCCTTTTCAGACTTGTAGATAAAACCTTTATTATATACAGGTAAGAAAATATAGAAACAACCATTATACTAAATTCAGAAACAATACACATGCAAATGTATATCATTAGGGATGAGGAAGCAAACGTATATTGGTAACCCAGTATCTTATGTATTGTGTACCTCCGATTGTGTATGTCCCTAAACCTAGGCAGAATCTTTGGAGAATGAATCACAGGAGGTATTAAGGAAATATAAAATTATCGATTTTTATATTGTGCTAATCTCAACCATCAAACTCTTATTTGCGTCTGGTGATTAGCTGTAAGCTGTAGCATACTGAGACCCCTCAAAAGAGGTGGCTTAAAAAGGGATAAAGAGAAATGGAAACAGAGATAATGGAGATCTGATTATTTCCTGTAATAGTTGCCCTGCCATAGCAGGAGAGAGCACAGCCGTGGGAGTCCTGGGGGTAACACACATAATTTCTGGGGTTGGCACACGTCATTCTTAGGGGTATTGCTAAGCAGTTCTAGGGGTAACACACATCTACGGTGGGGTAACACACATCACTCTTGGGGGAAACACACAGCAGTTCTGGGGGAAACACACATCAGTCCTGGGGGAAACACAGCAGTGCTAGGGGTGGCACACATCAGTCCTAGGGGTGGCACACATCAGTCCGAGAGGCTGATCATGAAAGCAGGAAGATGAATATGGAAAGTGAGTGGATGTGACAGGAGCTGGAGAGAGGAATAGAGGTAACACAAGCTGTGCACATCACAAGGCAGCAATGGGCAGGGTATCAGCTGTAAACGTTTTGGTTCTTTCCTGTTATAGTCACGCCGCTGCAGCGTGATTCAAACAAGCAGGAGGGAGTGCAGCAGCAGCAGCAGCATGACTATAACAGGTAAGAACTGAGATGACTCAATAGAATGGAATGTTTGGAAGAGAGAAGTGTAAAAAATAAAGCTACAGTGGATATAAAAAGTCTACACACCCCTGTTAAAATGGCAGGTTTCTGTGCTGTAAAAAAATTAGACAAAGATACATTATTTCAGAACTTTTTCCACCTTTAATGTGACCTATAAACTGTACAACTAAATTGAAAAACAAACTGAAATCTTTTAGGTAGAGGGAAGAAAAAATATAAAAATAAAATAATATGGTTGCATAAGTATGCACACCCTTAAACTGCTACTTCGTTGAAGCACTTTTTTATTTTATTACAGCACTCAGTCTTTTTGGGTTTGAGTCTATCAGCATGACACATTTTGACTTGGCAAGATTTGCCCACTCTTCTTTGCAAAAACACTCCAAATCTGTCAGATTGCGAGGGCATCTCCTGTGCACAGCCCTCTTCAGATCACCCCACAGATTTTCAATCGGATTCAGGTCTGGGCTCTGGCTGGGCCATTCCAAAACTTTAATCTTCTTCTGGTGAAGCCATTCCTTTGTTGACTTGGATGTATGCTTTGGGTCGTTGTCATGCTGAAAGATGAAGTTCCTCTTCATGTTCAGCTTTCTAGCAGAAGCCTGAAGGTTTTGTGCCAATATTGACTGGTATTTGGAACTGTTCATAATTCCCTCTATCTTAACTAAGGCCCCAGTTCCAGCTGAAGAAAAACAGCCCAAAGCATGATGCTGCCACCACCATGCTTCACTGTGGGTATGGTGTTCTTTTGGTGATGTGCAGTGTTGTTTTTGCGCCAAACATACCTTTTGGAATTATGGCCAAAAAGTTCAACCTTGGTTTCATCAGACCATAACACCTTTTCCTACATGCTTTTGGGAGACTTCAGATGTGTTTTTTCAAAATGTAGCCTGGCTTGGATGTTTTTCTTCGTAAGAAAAGGCTTTCATTTTGCCATTCTACCCCATAGCCCAGACATATGAAGAATACGGGAGATTGTTGTCACATGTACCACACAGCCAGTACTTGCCAGATATTCCTGCAGCTCCTTTAATGTTGCTGTAGGTCTCTTGGTAGCCTCCCAGACCAGTTTTCTTGTCGTCTTTTCATCAATTTTAGAGGGAGCTCCAGTTCTTGGTAATGTGAGTGTTGTGCCATATTTTCTCCACTTGATGATGACTGTCTTCACTGTGTTCCATGGTATATCTAATGCCTTGGAAATTATTTTGTACCCTTCTCCTGACTGATACCTTTTAACAATGAGATCCCTCTGATGCTTTGGAAGCTCTCTGTGGACCATGGCTTTTGCTGTGGGATGCGACTAAGAACATTTCAGGAAAGATCAACTAGAGCAGCTGAACTTTATTTGGGGTTTATCAGATGCACTTTAAATTATGGCAGGTGTATGCTGACTCCTATTTAACACGATTTGGAATGTGATTGCTTGATTCTGAACACAGCTACATCCCCAGTTATAAGAGGGTGTGCAGACTTATGCAACCACATTATTTTTATTTTTTATTTTTCTTCCCTCCACCTACAATATTTCAGTTTGTTTTTCAATTGAGTCATACAGTTTATAGGTCACATTAAAGGTGGAAAAAGTTCTGAAATGATTTATCTTTGTCTCATTTTTTTACAGCACAGAAACCTGACATTTTAACAGGGGTGTGTAGACTTTTTATATCCACTGTATATGTAGCATCTGCTACCATTCACACAAACATACAGGAGGTTATATACTGTCATCTTACTTCAAAATAATGTAAAACTGGCATGTTAATAATAGTGTGATATATAATGTGAGAATATTGCTGTCTCTGCCTGACCAGTGTATAGAATTTGTTACATTTTCTGTAAAAAGCAAATCCCATGTTTCTATATTAACACAATTCTTTCTTCTTTTTTTTTGTATATGCTTTCATACAAATGTTTACAATAAATTGGTGCCTGAACATCTATGGCTTTAATCATGACTGTAGACATACTTTGTTATCTATTCATAAACTGTTCCATTTGTAGGGTTTGTAGCCACTGCACAGACTGCAAAAAGCTCATATTTGTTTCTATTTGAATATTTTCTCTGCGCTTTATGGTGCTCTTACATTTATCAAACTATGTAATATTCTGCAAGTTTACACATCTGTCAATTCCCTAGCGACTTTGATATTACTGTTAATATTTGTGTATTAGCCTTTGCAGTAAAATTTGAAGAAAATTCAAACTTATAAACTTCAATATATATGTGCACACACACACATATATATATATATATATATATATATATATACCCACACATATATACATACACACACACACAAACATAAACAGACATACACACCACACATACATCATACACATACACACACACACATATATACATACATACACACACATACATACATATACAGACATACACACCACACATAAACACACATGTACATATATTATATATGCTTTTCATACTCATATTATTTCTTCACTACCCTACCCGTGTCATACCTTCTTCCTCCCTCTGTGAAGCTCTGTACACTATGGCCCTCATTCAATTGCAATTTGGCCAATTGAATAGAGGTCTAAATAAGCACATAACATATTTTTTTAAGACGTTTTTAGTTAGTAAACATCTATCCAAAAGGAAGGTTTTCACTAACTAAAAACGTATTTAAAAAAAATATGTTATGTGCTTATTTAGAGCACTATTCAATTGGCCAAATCACAATTGAATGAGGGCCTATTTCTGCAAATTGCACAAATGTGCGATCGCAATTCCAATTTCAATCAGAGAACAAACTAACCTTAATAGGTTAGTCCTGTGGACATGATAACCCACTCTGAGAGCAACCTCTTTTTAGCTCACTTGTGCCCTTCACAGGGAGAAATATCCTGTAGTATATTATTCTGGTCCCACTCACTAGAGTAGTCCATAGAACTAACCTATTAAGGTTTGTTCATCCTCTAATTGCATATTTGTAAGACTATTCTGGAATAAATTCTAATGTCTTTCCATGCCTTCCCATGCTTTTAAAGTACAGTAATGTGTGTTTAATTGCTGCTACAGCTCTAATAAGTATTTAAAAAAGCTCTTGTGTGTCCTATGTAGTACTCATAATATTTTTGACAGAAACTTGATATTTTTTGATTTAGGGCTCAGCGAGCTAAAGCTATGGGTGAAATACAATATTGATTTTGAGTAACTTTAATTATATAGAGCTCCTAATATTTAAGCTGTGCTGAAACCAATGGAGTTATAAGGCCAAATTTGCATCTTTGACTGGCCTGTAGTGATTGTGGGCGGATTGCGAGTAGCTAATAAAATACGTGGCAGTTTTAAGTGTGTATACATTTACGAACTGGCAAATAGAATAGGGCCCATTGTTATTTTGTAACATACGTCACAAGCATGTGAAGTTTTTACCAAACTACAGAGATCCTTAAAACCCACTGACCTGGGTATTATACAGAATTGTAGAACTTACATCTCTATACTCCCTATGTTATTTGCACCTGTGTACATTTCTATCTGGCCTGGTAGATGTAAAGAGTAAATCACCTGAACAAAGCACCACCTAAAGTTTATTCACAGGACAGTGCAATCACATATAATAGCTGACAAACTGATTCGTCTTCACACTTGCGACAAATCGCAGTTTGACAACTACGCATTGCGCAACGGGTCACGCATGCGCATAGCATGTCATACGCCACGCATGTGCATAGCGTGGCGTAAGCCGCGCATGATCATTGCGCAATGGGAGAGGAGGGGGTAAGAGACACAGGGGAGGGGGGAGACACACAGGGGTGGGAGAAGATGGGGGTAGACACACAGGGGAGAGGGGGGAAGAGACACAGAGAAGGGGGGGAGACACAGGGGAATGAGAGGGGGAGAGACACAGAGGAGGTGGGAGAGACACAGAAGAGGGGGGAAACAGGGGAGTGAGAGGAGGGGGTAGAGACACAGGGGAGTGAGAGGAGGGGGAAACACAGAGAAGGGGGAGAGACACAGGGGAGTGAGAGGAGGGGGGAGAGACACAGGGGAGTGAGAGGGGGAGAGATAAAAAGGAGTGAGAGGAGGGGTAAGAGGCACAGAGGAGGAGGGGGAGACACACAGGGGAGAGAAAGGAGGGGAAAAGAGACACAGTGGAGTGAGAGGAGGTGGAGACACAGGGGAGTGAGAGGAGGGGGGGAACCACAAAGGAGTGAGAGGAGGGAGGGAGAGACACAAAGAAGTGAGAGGAGGGGGGTGAGACACAAAGGAGTGAGAGGAGGGGGAGAGACATAGGGGAGGGAGAGGAGGGGGAAGAGACACAGGGGAGTGAGAGGAGGGGGGAAAGACACAGGGGAGTGAGAGGAGGGGCAAGCGACACAAAGGAGTGAGAGGAGGGGGGAGAGACACAGGGGAATGAGAGGGGGGAGAAACACAGAGGAGAAGCCACAGGGGAGTGAGAGGAGAGGGGAGAGACACAGGAGAGTGAGAGGGGGAGAGAGATAAAAAGGAGTGAGAGGAGGGGTAAGAGGCACAGAGACGGAGGGGGAGACACACAGGGCAAAGAAAGGAGGGGAAAAGAGGCAAAGGGGAGGGGGGAGACACACAGGGTGGGAGAGGAGGGCGGTAGACACACAAGGGAGGGGGAGGAGGGGTGAGAGACACATGGGAGGAAGAGGAGGGGAAAGAGACACAGGGGAGGGAAATGGGGGGAACAGACACGAGGGGCCATACATGCGCATAGCATGGCATAAGCCGCTCATGTGCATAGCGTGGCGTAAGCCGCGCATGATCATTGCGCAATGGGAGAGGAGGGGGGAAGAGACACAGGGGAGGGGGAGACACACAGGGGTGGGAGAGGATGGGGGTAGACACACAGGGGAGAGGGGGAAGAGACACAGAGGAGGGGGGAGACACAGGGGAATGAGAGGGGGAGAGACACAGAGGAGGTGGGAGAGACACAGAAGAGGGGGGGAACAGGGGAGTGAGAAGAGGGGGTAGAGACACAGGGGAGTGAGAGGAGGGGGAGACACAGAGAAGGGGGGAGAGACACAGGGGAGTGAGAGGGGAAGAGATAAAAAAAAGTGAGAGGAGGGGTAAGAGGCACAGAGGAGGAGGGGGAGACACACAGGGGAGAGAAAGGAGGGGAAAAGAGACACAGGGGAGTGAGAGGAGGTGGAGACACAGGGGAGTGAGAGGAGGGGGGAGACACAAAGGAGTGAGAGGAGTCAGGAGAGACACAGGGGAGTGAGAGGAGTGGGGGGGAGAGACAAAGGGGAGGGAGAGGAGGGAGGGACAGACACAAAGAAGTGAGAGGAGGGGGTGAGACACAAAGGAGTGAGAGGAGGGGGAGAGACACAGGCGAGGGAGAGGAGGGGGAAGAGACACAGGGGAGTGAGAGGAGGGGGAAAAGACACAGGGGAGTGAGAGGAGGGGCAAGAGACACAAAGGAGTGAGAGGAGGGGGGAGAGACACAGGGGGATGAGAGGGGGGAGAGACACAGAGGGGAGCCACAGGGGAGTGAGAGGAGAGGGGAGAGACACAGGAGAGTGAGAGGGGGAGAGAGATAAAAAGGAGTGTGAGGAGGGGTAAGAGGCACAGAGGAGGAGGGGGAGACACATAGGGGAGAGAAAGGAGGGAAAAAGAGACAAAGGTGAGGGGGAGACACACAGGGGTGGGAGAGGAGGGCGGTAGACACACAGGGGAGGGGGAGGAGGGTTGAGAGACACAGGGGAGGAAGAGGAGGGAAAAGAGACACAGGGGAGGGAAATGGGGGGAACAGACACGAGGGAGGGGAGAAGAGACATGGGGAAAGAGACTCAGGTGGGGGAAGAGACAGAGGGGAGGGAGAGGAGGGCAAGAGACACAGGGGAGGGAGAGGTGGGGAAAGAGACACAGGGGAGACAGTGGGGAAAGACACAGGGGGAGAGAGGGTAAAACACAGGGGGGAAGACACACAGGGGAGTGAGAGGAGGGGGAAAGACACAGGGGAGTGAGAGGAGGGGCAAGAGACACAAAGGAGAGAGAGGAGGGGGAAGAGACACAGGGGAAAGAGAGGGGGGAGAGACACAGAGGGAGGGGGGACACAGGAGAGTGAGAGGAAGGGGGAGAGACACAGGGGAGTGAGAGGGGGAGAGATAAAAAGGAGTGTGAGGAGGGGGAAGAGGCACAGAGGAGGAGGGAGAGACACAGGGGAGTGAGAGGAGTGGGAAGAGACACAGGGGAGTGAGAGGAGGGGGAGACACAAAGGAGTGAGAGGAGGGGGGAGACACAAAGGTGGGAGAGGAGGGGGGAGAGACACAGGGGAGTGAGAGGAGGGGGGAAGAGACAAAAGGGAGTGAGAGGAGGGAGGGAGAGACACAGGGAAGTGAGAGGAGGGGGGTGAGACACAGCGGAGGGAGAGGAGGGGGGAAGAGGCACAGGGGAGTGAGAGGAGGGGGAAGAGACACAGGGGAGTGAGAGGAGGGGGAGAGACACAGGGGAGTAAGAGGAGGGGCAAGAGACACAAAGGAGTGAGAGGAGGGGGGAGAGACACAGGGGAATGAGAGGGGGAGAGAGATAAAAAGCACAAACAGGGGAGAGAGAAGAGGGGGAAGTGACAAAGAGGAGGGGGAGACACACAGGGGTGGGAGAGGAGGGGGGTAGACACAGGGGAGGGAAATGGGGGAACAGACATGAGGGAGGGGGAAGAGACACAGGGGAGGGAGAGGGGGGCAAGTGACACAGGGGAGGGAGACACAGGGGAGTGAGAGGAGGGGGAGAGACACAGGGGAGTGAGAGGGGGAGAGAGATAAAAAGCACAAACAGGGGAGAGAGAAGAGGGGGAAGTGACAAAGAGGAGGGGGAGACACACAGGGGTGGGAGAGGAGGGGGGTAGACACAGGGGAGGGAAATGGGGGAACAGACATGAGGGAGGGGGAAGAGACACAGGGGAGGGAGAGGGGGGCAAGTGACACAGGGGAGGGAGAGGTGGGAAAAGAGACACGGCGGGACAGGGGGGAAAGACACAGGGGGGAGAGAGGGTAAAACACAGGGGCGGTCACAAGGCAGGGAGAGGAGGGGGGGTAATGAGACACAAGGGAGGAAGTTGACAGAGGAAGAGGCTCACAATGAGCGCGGAAGGCGCTCATCGCTCATCGCAAGGACAGTAAAGTAGAAGGGGAGAGGCACCCATTGTGTGGCAAACAGCATTCATAGGATTCACATTTTATTGCCATCATTTTTCAAGTTGCTAGTAGTTATATAGAAATCGAAATGTGCTCTGCTCAAAATCAAATAACAATTGCAATTTTCTAATACAATACATTAAAGATTATAAATGAAAGATTATGCACTCAATTATTTGAATTATTTTCCATAAGAATCACAGAAATTCTGCACTAGGATATAATCACATTGTTCTGAGCGCATTTAACACACATTTTACCTAGTCTCACTGTAAATGGATATTTTTAATGTAAATCTTGTTTGGTCTTTTGTACAGAAAAAAACCCTTAAAAGTAGCCCTTAATGGAGACCGTGAGCTAATTTGCTATTTAATTGACATATTTTTGCGAGTCACAATTTTATGGGCTTGAAATCCCTGCGGCAGTTAAAACCGGAAATTACAGTCCATCAAAGCCTTAGATCTTTCACACCCACAAGAGTTACGGTCACTAAAATTGCAAATCGATATTCAATTGCTACAATTCCTCAAGACCGCAAATGTATCCAAGCCTGCAAACGGCAAATGTCAGCCAGAATCTTACAGGTTCCAAATAGGACTAACAACAATTCCCAATTGACAAATACCCATTAAAAAAAAAAAAAGTTTATATGTTGGAATGGTTATGTATCTGCCAGTTTGAAAAGTCATGCTGCAAGATGCTGAAAGCAATTAAACAGACATTCCCTGATTAAATTGCAACACAAATACATGCAACACAAATGCATAAACATGGCTGCCATATTAACCCTTTCTCACTCACAGAGGCTCTAATGTGGACCCTTAAAATACAAAGATCATCTTATATACATCTTACTCATCACATCTACATCTAAATTGGGAAAACAAATAGTGGCCAAATTACACCGCCACATCACATATATCAAGTACCAGGGGAAAATGTAATTATGTTTTTTCAGTCCCTCAATTATGTCCGACTCTCTGTGACCCTATGGACTGCAGCACACTTACCTTTGTCTCTGTCTGTGCTTATGTTCAAGGTTTGCATGGAAAACATACTGGAGTGGGTTGCCAGTTCCTTCTCCAGTGGACTGTGACCTGTCTGACCTCTCTGCTCTGACCTGCCCAACTACAGTGGACCTACATGGTATAGCTCACAGCTTCATTCAGGTACACAAGCTCCTTCACCACCAGTTAGCAATCCAGAAGGGGAACAAGGGAACATAATCTACTCTAACCCATCACGAAGGGCAGCAATCACACATGGAGGCTGTGCAGAGGCATGTGGAGCAACTGCCAACTCACCTCCGTCAGGGATAATCACTGCTATGCCCATCCAGGAAAGTCCCACGCCATTGCTGGTGGCCATGTGCCAAGACGTATACCCATTATCATTTGGTGACATTGCATTAAGTGTTTTGCTATCAGTCAATTGACATTATTAGCTGTCACATTCTTATCAGGCCTGCAGGGGAATGTTGTTACTCCACAGTATCACAGATTGGATTTTGTATGTGTATTAACCGTTTATTTTTTATATATATATATATATATATATATATATATATATATTTATATATATATATATATATTTATTTATATATATATATATATATATATAGTAAATAAAAAGTACATCTGTGTTCACATTTGAATGTGTAAAGCAAGTTAACAAACCTGCTTCCAGCTCAGAGTTCCGAGAAAAACAGTTATTACACTGCATTCTGGGAAGTTGAGCTGGGACACACAAATATGCCCACAAGTGCCTCGCTCTTCAACAAACATGGCTTCCTTTAAGCTTATGCATGCTGTATTATTACACAGCTTTAATGCAAAGCCAAGGTTGGAATAAACACAGGCTGAGTATCCAATCCATGTACAGCTGTTTCAAGCTTACTGGCTATCATCAGCATGGAGCGGGATCTCAGCCTGTGTTGTGGAAATTATGAGTAGGTAGTTCACCACAACAACCATTTATAATATGGTGGGCAAAAGAGCGATAGAAGCCCTCCACCGTACAGTAGTACAGTAAATAAAAAGTACATCTGTGTTCAGATTTGAATGTCTAAAGCAAGTTAAAAAACCTGCTTCCAGCTCAGAGTTCCGAGAAAAACAGTTATTACACTGCATTCTGGGAAGTTGAGCTGGGACACACAAATATGCCCAAAAGTGCCTCGCTCTTCATTCCGTAGCCATCAACAAACATGGCTTCCTTTAAGCTTATGCATGCTGTATTACACAGCTTTAATGCAAAGCCAAGGTTGGAATAAACATATATATATATAGATATATATATATATATATATATATATATATATAAAAATATATATATATATATATATACAGTATATATTACATGATATATTGATTATTATTATTATTGTTATGATATGTATCAACCTATTGCATAGTAACTAGGGTTCATTAGTTTACTGATATAGGAATGTTTAAACAAAAGGACAGAACAATACATTTTTTTGCAGTATGAGTTTAACTTTAATTAACGCACCTTCGGAGATAAGTTTTAATATTTATAATTTTATTTAAGCATTTTAAGAAATATATTAAATTGTATTTACGGCGATTAAAACAATAAAAACCACTCGATAACTTTTAACATTTAATAATATTAGATAACCTTTTTTGATTAATGAAAAATTGGCAGATTAACAGATAAATTGTCACTGGGGAACAGAATTAGAATAAACAATGATAAGTTACATTAATATGAAGATCAATACATATAATTTGCAATATTGATTATGCTTAGAAATATTATGTGATAACATTCAATTTAATAAATTAATTTTACTCAAGTTCAGATGATCATATATAGATACAGTCAATAGTGAACAAAGATTTTTTTTAAGAAGCATCAATAAGTGATTTTTTAAAGTGCATGTGCTTAGTGATTGTTACCTAAAAAAGTGTTAAAAGAACTTTAATTGGGGGTCAGTCCCTATTCTGTTGCTAGCAGAAGAACGACAGATCCTCCACTTACCCCTTGCTAATATGTGCCACTCCTACTCTATTCTAGTGAAGATTCTACTTAATTGTGGAGGGTCTGGGGGCCCCTGGCTTACCCCATTTAACCTGTTGTAATTTAACTATACTCTCTACATGTTAATCTGACCCCCGAGTCTTAAATAATACTTTTCTTAATCATGTGTTTTGTAGAGAATAGACGGTTGTATATCGTCTTTTTTAAGATGCTACAATTTCTTATACACTGTATATGTACATATCAACTTAGAATTCCCCAGTTCCCAAATATCTGGAAATGCTTTTTTTTATATTTTAGTTGTTGATTAAAGTGCTGATTGCTGTGTTTGCTTTGCGTCCTCTGCTGATCAGCTGTTAATAGTACACATGGATGACGTCATCAAGTGTGGACGTCACTGTGGACCAATCAGAATATTATAAATATGTAAATAACAATAAATAGTCCTAGAAGCTCCAATAATCTAAAGACGGTTATCTTTCAAACAAATGTTTGTCTCTAAAAATGATATAGGAATGTTACACAAATGTGATGTATGTGGATGTTCCAAAACCCCAACCATTGAAAACACACTGACAAAATAACAAAGCTTTATTTCATACAGAGAGCACACTCAGAAATGGACAGGACTGTGCATTAATATAGTGGGTGTGGTGTGGGTGGATCCTGGGAGGGCAAGAGACTTATTTTTGGAAAAAAGAGGATACCTAAAGGGGGTAATGTCATATTCTAGAATAAGCATAATGCATAGTACCTACCAGGGTCACATGTGCAACCGGCATCTGAGGAAAAAAACAATCATCAAAAATCACTCAATTTAATTAAAGATACCATTAATGTGCATAGCACTTACAACTTGTCTATATCTGCTCAATTAAATAGATGCAAAACCTCTGGCCTGTGTAATCCAATCTAGTTTCACACATACAGTGTGTTCCCAAAACAAAAATAAAAAAAAAAGTGGTAAAAAAAAAAGGCGGAGGAGGATAAAATATAAAAAACATGCATATACAGTACAGTTATAAATACTGTAACTGTAACAATATACCAACTCACCTGACTTCAATCTGTAAGCATTATTAACCATTAGTTAGTATTCAGGATAATCAAGGGGTGGGAGAGAAAGCGCAAGGATCTCCTGGTGCAGATTACTCCTATGATTTCAAGTCTAGGTGAAATTCAGCCCAACCTGTTGTTCTCTCACCTGGCGAGACCTCAGAGGTATGAGTTATTAACGGAACATGTGTGGTACTTTTGATCCTCCCGTCGTTATCCTGCTTCTCATAGTTCTCTACAGCTCCTTCTGCTCATCAGTTCTCTGTTGTACTGTCAGTCAAATTACTTAGTATCTGCTCAAATTTAAAACGGGCTATGTGGGGGATAGGGGTATCTTGGATACGCCTTGGGGTGAACCAGCTCAAGAAGCGAAAAAAGGGAGGACCAAACTGCATATATTATAAAAAGATTTATTTGACAAATTGGGGTACCCCACCTACAGTAGAATGTCTATATAACACTCTTGGATCTGCAAGTGGCTGGTCTTTTTAGGGGGTACTATGGAGATGTACGATAAGTTATTGGTTTACAGGTATTTACTTACTGTTATGACCACCTGAACTCTTGCGAGAGGTGTGGTGATAGACTATTTTGTTGAATCTATCACAACACCTCTCGCAAGAGCCCAGGTTGATGACTGTTGTTGTGGCCACGAATTACAGTGATTTATCAGCTTTTTTTAATTAAGATTTAATGACACATTCATCTATCCCTTGTTAATCCCATAGAACTGACTTGTCAGTGTCCTTGTTGGCCATCATCCTCCTCACCTCAGCCCCAATGTCGTCAAATTGGTGCTTCACAGACCTCACAATTCTTTCCACTCTTCTCACTGCTGTTACTGCTGTTACTGCGGCAGCTACCGCCTTGCATGCCTGGGCCCTAGGGCTGGATCTAACTTCCCTCCCCCGCAAGGATAATGGGGCGTCCACGAATGGAACCAAGGAGGACCACATTCTCCTTGTGCATGTAGTTATGGGCCCTGTGCTTGCCTTTAGCCTCTTACCTTCCAGACTGTGGACAGGGAACCTTTACTCACTCAACTACCCCTGAGGCCTGTCCCTCTCCCGAACTACCACCCCCTGGGATCAGGCCCCTCCCCTCTGTCCCTGGACGAGATGCGCCTATTTCTATGGGTACCCTGTCACCACCGACCTCTTCTATGCCACTATCCTCCTTTCCTCCGCCACTCTTCACCTTCACCACTCTCCTCTCTGCCACTCTCCTCCTCTCCTTCGCCACTCTTCTCCTCCTCCTCTCCATCACCACTCCTCACCTCCTCCTCCTCATCCACCTTCTCCTCCCCTTCCTCTCCTCCACCACTACTCACCTCCCCTACCTCCTCCTCCACCTCCCCCACCTCCCCCACCACTCCTCACCTCCTTCTCTCCTCTCCTCCACCACTCCCCAGGCCACCTCTCTCTCCTCTCTCTCCTCCTCGCTTCTCCTCTTCTCCTCCTCCCTGCCTCTCCACTCTTCTCCCCTCCTGTCTCCTCCCTCCATTTAAATCCCAAAAAGAATATAACAATGAATACAAATAAGTGTCTCCTTCCCTCCCCCACTCCCCAGGGCCACCTCCCTCTCTTCTCTCTCCTCCTTGTTTCTCCTCTTCTTCTCCTCCCTGCCTCTCCACTCTTTTCCCCTCCTGTCTCCTCCCTCCATTTAAATCTCAAAAAGAATATAACAATAAATAAAAATAAGTGTTACTGTATATATATGATGAAAACAAGTGTATGTTTTATGTGTATTTATTAACTGTTGGGGATGGGGTGTGGGGGATGGGGTGGGAGGCGTGTATCGAATGACCTAGCTCTATGTGTATCTATGTGTGTAATTTAATATATGTGGATTTGTATTATATGTAATCTGTAAATATGTGTAATCAAAGATTAGGTGTAAAATCGTAAATAGATGAATACAGCTTTTTAAACTCACCTACTTTCTCTCACTCTGCTCGAACTTCCAATTCCGGGACATGTGTGCTACTTCGTCAGAATCTACAGCACAGTTAACGAATAGGCGGGTGGAACGCAACTTTATAATCTCTCTCTGTCAATCATCTTTGCCTAGACCATTTTCTAATGGCTTAGTTGCCTGCGTCGCTCTCCGTAATACCGTGAGTGGATCTTAACTGTGGACCGATTTTATTCCAGCCCATTAACAGCCTTGAGGCTTCGAGTCATAACCTACGCCCTTATTCAATTTAATAGCACCAGAATTGTAGCACAGTTCAAGCCCGCAGCAGACCCACAGGCCTCTATACAGCGAGATGGGGCCTTGCAATTGAATGAGGCTCAATATTTGTGAGAGTTCTGATCACAGAGCCTCATTCAATTCCATGCCAGCAAATCGTGGGATGTAGGCCCGCAGCGTCCTAGACTTACTGTGCCATTCAATTTGCCAAACCTGCAAATCCCGGCCCAATAGTGCACATTGTAAACCATGGCATTGTATGTAGCATTTTGGGGCGTATACAGGATCAATTAAGCAAGCCCGTAACTCCCGAGCAGAAACAGCCAATAGAAACGGAGCCTGTCAACATTACGTCAGTAGAACATGAAGATGGCATGTCAATCAGCTAGCGATTCGGGGTCCGATATGCAATCAGACCCGCAAACCCTCAAATTGGCAATGTACAAACAAATAAAAATTAATGAAGCCAATGTTCTAGTCCATGTGGGTGGCCTGATATGCATTAAAAAATGCAATTTAATATTCCATGTTTACAGGCTTGAGACTGTTGTGCAAATAATTCTAATGTCTTACGTTGTTTTCCCCATCATTTACAGTGCAGTATTGAATTTTAATTTATTTGCATTTAAAGTGCCCTGGACATGGCTTTAAGCCCTTTGCGAGTCCTCCTTGGAACTCGTAACTTGTGGTTCGACTTTTGCCATTTGCGGCATTGGCGTCTTGCTTAGCGAGGGGGAATCAGAGCAATTGAATTGCGATTTGCTATTTTTGCGATTGTAACTCTTGTGTCCGTGAAAGATCTTGGAAGGGCTTCAACTTGCAATGTTAACCATCGCAATGAATCGGGGGCTGGAGCCCGTAACTTGATCGGAGCCCTGAAAAAAGACGCCATTTGAATAGCAAACTAACTTACGGCCTCCCTTACAGACGCCATGCCTCAATTGAATGAGGCTCACAGTATTTTTATTTTAAAGTATAGTTGTTGCAATTATCTTAGGGTCTTATTCACTTGCACGGCCACAGTTAGTGTTATATAGGCCGCAAGCCTGCGGGCTTGAGATTTGCTACAATTACAGAGCGATTCAATTGAACAAGGCCAAACAAAGGGCCAAAGCCTCAAGACCCTAAACATTGGTTTCATATGTAACTCTCCCAGGTATCCGATCAGATGAAGCGTGCCATAATCAAGCAAGGCCATAATTAGAGATCCTGTCACAGGCCAATGAACCAATAGAAACTGGAGAACGCAAATCAACTCAGCGGAAATACGTTTCAAAGGTAGCAAAAACCATGACTATGTTGTAGCTGAGAAAGTCAACACACAGGTGTAGGCGTTGGTGGGTTTCTGAGCTTTGGATAGAGAGAGAGAGGAATAGCAGTTTTGTAAGTTTCTTTATATTTGGACTACTAAAACATATTATTAATCTAGATAAAAAATAGTGTAAGGCTGTTCGTACAAACAGTCCACACTTTGGTAGCGCCAAATAAAAACAAGCCTTGGGAAAACCAACACCATAGAGTTCTTTATCCTAGCCCCACATAACATTAAACAAGGGTTTAGAAACCCAAACTTACTAAAAAGACATAATAAGTGGAATAATACAAATAGACCAGATACACTGTCAGAGAGGTTAGATCATAAACTTGGGAATCAGGGTAATAAAGAATTTGGTACCACTGATTTCCAATCAACCAATAATGGTAATGTATCATGGACACCAAATCACCCTTTATCGTTGTCAAAAGAAAAAATTGATTTAGTCAGGTTTAGAAGAGATAGTTCCATCCCAACCAGTAGACCGTATAAGGACCGGATTAATGATAATATGGATGGGACACAGATAGAGAATACAGAAGGAAGGCTTGTTCTCCCCCCAGAAATTCATATAGACAGAAGTCCGGAAGATAGATCAATTGGACAAGAGGAGGATATACCTTCCTCCTCTTATTCTTCTTATTCTTTTTTAGTCAACGAGAAGAAACTAAAATTGATTTCACAAAAAAGGGTGGCAGAATTACTTTGCTCCTATGCCGAAAATACAAAGGAAGAAAAGAGTTCTAAGCCAGATAGGCGGAGGGGATGTAGGGCCGGAAAATGAGAACAAACTAAAAAAGCTAAAAAGCGGAAACATGAAACAAGGAAGATTTTTAGTTTATCGAAGAAGGTCCTCAATGCATACGAACTGAATGTTCTACGAAAGGGATTGTCTTTCGCGCAATACTCACAACCATATATGTTTGACCTTTTTATTGATGTTAATAAGTTTAGAAGAAATTTAACTCTTAAAAGACATTTTAGTAAAATGTAAAATGTAGGGGGACCGTTATATGCAGGTAATCACACTACAAGGAAATTTTTCGGGACAAAGAATTTGGATACCCTCATAGAGCTTAATTCCTTAGGTGGTGTTGAGGACAGTCGGGATGACGCGCTCTGTTATAAGTTGATGTGTCAGGATTTAGCAGACTTAGTATGCGAATCAGAGAATTCGAATATTAGACATAGCTCCTTAAGACCGACATCAGTATTTAATCCGGTACAATCACAAGAGAATTATATCCCGATATTTAAGAAAATGATTTTTAAGGAGTTTGAGAAAATCTGTGGTAAGAAATATACTATTAAAAATCCCAATTTGAACAAAGGAGAACAAGCAGCCCTTAAATGTTTGAAGGAGCATCTGTCGATAGTAATAAGACAAGAAGATAACGGGGGAAGAGTAGATGTCCAAGACAGGGATCAGTATCTAAAAAAGGCCTTTAAGATTATTAATGATAACACTACATATAATCTATTGGAAGGAGACCCTACAGATAGATTTTTAGATACTTACAAATCGATGTTAGTAGAAGCACTCGAAGAGGGAGTTTTAACATTGAAAGAGTTTCAATATTTAGAGATTTGTTATCCTAAGAGAGCGATTTTTTTATCATCTCCCGAAAATTCATAAAGACTGTCTTAACCCCCTGGGGAGACCAATAATTTCAGTGATAGGGTCTCTTACTGAAAAGCTGTCAGAGTATGTGGAGATGTTCCCACAACCCATGGTACGGACACTAAAATCATATGTTAGGGATACTCCTGACCTTCTAAGAATTCTGCAGAATCAAGTATGGTCCGAGACATATAGATGGGTAACTCTAGATCTCTCTGCCCTATATTCATCGATACCCCAGGTACAAGGGATTTTAGCTATAAAACTATTTTTAGAGTAGTATGATAATATTAATGTTTTACAAAGGAAATTAATTTTAAAATCGATTTAATTTATTTTAAAACATAATTATTTTTTATTCGAAGATAAATTTTACTTACAGTGCAAAGGTACCGCAACGGGGACTAAATTCGCTCCTAGTTGTTCATGGGGTATTGGTAAGATTCAGTAATTCAGTAATTTTGGAAAATAAGCTGTTTTCTAAGAACATAGTTAAATGATATTGTTACATTGATGACATCATCCTTATTTGGAATTATGCCTATGGAGAATGAGTGGAACAGTTTTTAACCTATGTCAACGATAACAATCTAAATTTGAATCTGGTATTATTGGGAGAAGGTAATGACATTATAACTAAATTAAATACCAAACCAACGGATGCTAATAGTTATTTGAATGCTAAGAGCAACGATGACCGGAAATGGATTAATAAAATTTCCTTCGGGCAGTTTCAAAGAGTGCAGAGAAACAGTACTAGAATATCGGATTTTAAACTTGAAAGTGCTGTATTACAACAGAAGCTTTTAGATAAAGGACATAATTGGGTCCAAGTTATGAAAGCATTAGAGAGAGTGAAAGCACTGGATAGAAATTATATTTTAATTTGTAAAAGTATGCTTGCACCAAGCGAACTGAGATGTGTGGGAAAAAAACAGACATGGCCTGTAGGTCTGATGGGAACTTTTAAGTGTGGGACCAAGGGATGCACTACATGTGGTCTCTTGAAAGAAAAGAACAAGAATTGTGTTGTATACTCCAGTAAGAAATGTGAATTTTGTGTTAAACATATCACAGATTGTAGATCTGAGTATATAGTATATGTGTTTACGTGCAACTGTAATAAACAATATGTAGGCCAAACAAAGAGGTCCCTTAAAACTAGAGTTAGAGAACACCTTGCTAATGTTAAGAAAGGTGTTCTAATCAATGGACTTTCGGCACACATTGTTAAATGTCATCAACAAGATGTAAGAGGTCTGCAAGTACAAGCTGTGGAACATATTGTGTTGGGAGCTAGAGGTGGGGGCAGATTAAACCTGTTGAGGAAAGCAGAGCCTAGATGGATACATCAATTGGGCACATTAGTCCCTGATGGGTTAAATATTGATATAGATTTGGCCGCCTTTCTATAGAGTTTGACTAGTATTATGTAATAAGTAGAGGATTTTTAATAATTTAATTACTTATATTTTATATTATAATTTTATTTTCTAAGCAAGATGTGTTGAATACTAAGAGATTTTCTAGTATGGGGTGGGTTTGAGGATTTCTTATACGTATATATATTGTTTAGGTGTTTCTATTCTTATCCTAAATTTATTTCTTCATGTACGAATTCATGAGGAGGGGTTGATTTGGATATATATTACTTAAGGATGAGTACATTCATTTTCATTTGCTATTATAGACAATAGGACCTTTTTGGTTGATTCAATCGTGGTTATACTTTGATATTTATAATTTCCCATTGAATTCTAGTATGTTATTTTCTTGAATCTGAATTTAATAATGCCTTTATACAGATTGTATTTTCATTTGATAGGTATAATGTAAACTCTGTGTTTGTCTGTATTTAGTAGAAATTGGGGTATCAATTTATTGATTGATTTATTGATGTATTTATTATCTTAGATATTTACTGGGTTTTATGTTTATATCCATGTTTATTAGTTTCTGTTCCAATGTGTGTGTGTCTCCCCCTCACACTCTGGGCATTATGTTTCTTGGGAGAGTGTGTGTTGTGGCCTGTTCCCGTCGTTCTCCGGGACCGGAAGTTACGTCATCCGGTGTGCCGGATGTGACGTAGTTTGGAAGAGCTGAAAGTGACATCACTGAGGAGGCGCTATGTGGAAGTGACGTTTCTGCAGGCGCCGGAAGTGACTTGACTGGGAAAGCACCATTCCGGTCCGGAGCTCGATGGGCCACAGGGTCGGAGGGCTCCCTGGATGGCGTTCCTGAGGTGAGAGGGGGGTACATTTATATTGGTATGTGATACAAATGGGGTTTTAGTAAGATATTCTCCTGATATTGGAGTGCACATTTATGTGTACACAGATTTGTAATTGATTTTCTTTTTAATTCCTTTTCTTTTTATATATGTATATCTTTATACTTTTTGATATCAACTGAGGAAGCACCAATAGTGGAGAGAAATGCATCTTGTTTTGCTTTGTTTGTTTTATACTGAGAGTTTTTTCCATGTGATCAGTGGAAGTCTCACAGTTTGCTATTTGTTAATAATTGGTCAAATTAAAATTAAAATACTATCAATTTGACCTATTTTTGGAGTCCTTCGCTCTTCAGTGGTAAATTTGGAGACACAGCTTTACCACCAGGAAGGAAGCGTGAGTGGACTACGAACCTTTGGAGTTTCAACTTATACCTGTATTATACCTCATTTATTTGGGGTAATATCATTTGAGTTGGCATTCACTAACCATAAGTGGAGACCTATATATATTTTTATTGTAGTTTGATTTTTGGAGGATAATCTGCACTAGGGTGGCACCCTTTTCTTTCTCTTTTTGTTTACTAAGACACATTAACACTTAATTTACAACATAATTACTAATATCACATAACTCACACACATAGATTAATACCTACACATACCTATACATAGCGAAAGGCCACAGCAAATCTTCACCCCACATACCCGCACCTCCCCCCTCCCCCCCAATACCCATACTACAATACACATAATACACACATTCTTGTTTTACTTCATACACATACACGTAAATATTATATTGACTTATCCTTATATTTATTTCATAATTTCATGGAGACTAGAGTAGGGAAGGAGGAGAGTGACGAGAGATAGAGGTATGGAAAGAGAGAGAGGAGGAGGCAGGTCAGGGAGGGGAGGTAGAGGTGTAGGAGAGCAGGAGGGGGGGAATGATGTGCCCCCAGATATAGGCACACAAGGAGTAGGGGCAGAGGGGCAAGGGCCTGATCCGACGGGGGGAGGTAGTGGGGATGAGGGACCAGCTCCAGGGAGAGAACAGAGAGGTCAGAAACCCCAGGCACAGTTGGAAGGGCAAGAGGCTGTGGCAAAGTACAGGGGCCCTAATTATACCCCAAAGGAGATGGACATCATCCTCAGGGAAATCTGTGCTCACTAAGCATCATACATGGTGGGAGGGATGTGAGGCCGAGCCAGAAGACACATGCCTGGAATGAGGTGTCTTCAGCTGTTGCTGCATGAGGGGTCGAAAACAGGGATGAGAGGTCTGTCAAACACAGATATGATGGAAGCCGGATGAAGGTCAAGAGGAAGATGGCAGAGGAAGCCAGAGCAGACTGTGCAACAGATGGTGCATACACATGAACCCCACACACATAGATAACTACATACAATAGCACTGTAAGATCTCTGGTTATGACTACAGATATATGGGGCAGCAATAAGCATGTAAATCCAGGAAGCACACATATTAGATTTGTATGACATTATCCATGATGTATTGCATCTAATTAACTGAGCAGATGCTAACCAAAAGTAAGTGCTATGCGCATTACTGATTACTTTGATTAAATGGAGTGATTTCTAGTGATCCATTTTTTCCTCAGATTCCAGTTGCAGTGGTGTAGTGACCACATGTGACCATGGTAGGTGCTATGCATCATGATTATTCTAGATTATGACATTACCCCCTTTAGGTATCCCCTTTTCCCCCAAAAGCCTCTTGCCTTTCCGGGATCCGCCCACACCACACCCATGATATTAATGCATAGTCTTGTACATTTCTGATTGTGCTCTTTGTATGAAATAAAGCTTTGTTCTATCGTTCTCACCATGTCAGTGTGTTTTCAATAGTTGGGGTTTTGGGACATCCACATACATCACATATGTGTCACATTCCTATATCAGTAAATTAATCAGCCCTAGTTACTATGCAATAGATTATTAAACATAATAATAATAATAATAATAATAATAATAATAATAATAATTATATTATAAGACATAATATAATAAAATATATAAAACTAGCGACTGGCCCGGCAAAAATGCCGGCAAAAAAAATTGAAGCCTCACAATGCTGTTGTTTGCCACACAATGCTGGGCTCCCCCCCCCCCCCCCTCTAACTTGTATGCCTTGCGATGAACTCCTTCTGCGCTCATTGCGAGCCTTTTCTCCCCTCTACTTTACAGGCCTTGCGATTAGCGCCTTTGGCTCGTCGCAAGCCTCTCCCCACCTCTAGTTTATGAGCCTCACAATGAGCGTCTTTCCCGCTCCTCGCGAGCCCCGCAATGAGCAGCTTTGACACTCATTGCAGGCCCCAGCATGCACTGTGCGCATGCGCAAGCTGGTAACTTTGCAAAAGTTACAGACAATCGTTCTCACACCTGTGTCTCTTTCTCCCCTCTCTCTCTCCTGTGTCTCTTTCCCCCCTCTCCCTCCCCTGTGTCTCTTTCCCCCACTCACTCTCCAGTGTCTCTTTACCCTCTCTCCCTCCCATGACTCTTTACCCCCCTCTCCCTAGCCTTTTTTCCCTTTATCTCCCTCCCTTGTGTCTCTTTCCCCCCTCTCCCTCCTCTTTGTCTCTTCACCTCTCCCTAACTGTGTCTCTTCCCCCCCCCCCACCTCCTATGTGTCTCTTTTCCCTGCTCTCCCTCCCCGGTGTATCCCCCACCACCACTCCGTCCTCTGTGTCTTTCTCCCTCCTATCCCTTCCCTGTGCTCCTTTTGACATTTACGGGTGTGAAAACATTTGCAGGCTTGGGGAAATTGATCAATTTTACCAAGCCAGCAAAAGTGCTTCTGAGTTACGGCCTTGAAAAATGTTTAAATTTTTAACGGCCGCCATTTTTTTTCAAGCCCATAACTCAGAAGCCAGTGGAGGGCCTCCAAAAGATGCCAATTGAAAAGCAAATTAGTGTTCAACCTTACTTATGGACTCTCTGCCGCAGGGGGAGGCAGGGAGCCCATAAGTGAGGTTGCAAGCTGTTTTCCTATTTAATTGGCGTCTTTTGGCGGCCTCCCAACAGTTTCCGATTTACTTACTTAAAAAAAAAATGACTGCGGTTAAATCCGAGTTACGGGTTTGAAAAAAAAATGGTGGCCATTTTTTTTTCAAGCCCGTAACTCGGAAACCGTTTGGAGGCCGAGAAAAGATGCCAATGGAATAGCAAATTATTCACTTATGGGCTCCCTGCCCCCCTGCACCCATTGCGTCCCTTGCCTGTCCCCCTGGGCCTATTGCGGGCTTGCGATGAGCACCTTCTGCACTCATTGCAAGCCTTTCCCCCCTCCATCTTGCGGGCCTTGCAATGAGCGGCTTCCCCGCTCATTGTATGCCTTGGCAAACTCACAACGATTAGCTCCTTTGGCGCTCATTGCGCATGTGCAAGCCCGCAATTTGCGAGCGTTACTAACAAATTGTAATTACTACAACTATATATATATATGTAATATAATAATAAAGGGTTAATACACATGCATAGTCCAATTTGTGATACTGTGGAGTATAAACATTCCCCTGAAGGCCTGAAAACAATATGACAGATGCTAATGTAAATTGATGATGGAGGTGAGTTGGCTATTGCTCCACGTGCCTCTGCACAGCCTCCATGTTTGTTTGCAGGCCCTTCCTAATGGGTTAGAGTAGATTAATGTGGTCTATGTTCCCCTGGACCCCTTCTGGGTAACTTTATTCTTACAAGTATGAAAACATGTTGTAATACTTCAATGGTTCTTATGTTTTTTAACTATGATATATACACATTTATATATATACACATTTAACTATATTTATAGATATGAATAGATAGACAGACAGACAGTGGTGGAGGAACCTTCGGTGCCGGAGGTGCAATGCACCGGGGCCACCTTGCAAGCCCCTCCAGCCCATGTCATGTGGGACACAGAGGACGGCCCAGGCTCACTGGGATAGCCGGAGGTGACCTATGAACCTGCGGAGCCTGGTCGCACGCTGCAGGAGGGGATTGGAGGGGCGTTGTGGTGTGCATAGGCGCCATTTTCTCATTCTACAGACGGCCATCATAGCAATCTGACATCTGGAGAGTGGGTCCTGCTGTTACAGGAGAGGTTTTGGTATTCTCCATTCTTCTTTCCTATTGTGTTATGTCTTGTTTAGTAGTGTGTGTGTGTCTGTCTTGTGTGTTTGTCTTCTTGTGCCTGTGTTGGTGGATGATGGCATTTGCCTATGAGCTATAGCCCAGTCAGTGTCCTTCAATATATATACCAGTAGTTTGTAGTTTTATTTCTCATAGGTTAAGTTGCAAATTTTGGCCTACCCCCCCCCCCCCCTTCTATTTGGTCTGTTGTTTGCTTTTGCCTCCTGTTGTCCCATCTCCCCATTCGCTCCTATCTCTGTGTTCAACTTTGTCCCATAGATTATACATATACTAGCAAATTGCCCGTCCAAAAATGTGGGTCATAAAATTATAAGGCAGGTAATGCTGTTTGCCACACAATGTAAGGCTTTTGGTCCTCTGAGTACCTTCGGCGCTCATTGCGAGCCTTGCGCTGAGCGTCTTCAGACCGTAATTTTTCCACTGGACTTGCATTGTGAATTGTGTAATTGAGATTTCTGTTGATCTGTAGTCCTGTGGGTCGTAGGGATGAGCGCCAACAGCGCTCATCTCCACCAGCGCAGTGAGTGCCTTCAGCGCTCACTGCATAAGTCGTGCAGGGTCGTAGGGATGAGCACCTATGGCTCTCGGCGCTCACTGCCTAAGCCTCCCCATCCCCCCCCCCTCCGCTCCATGTTAGTTTGCTCCTGTCTCTGTGTTCAATTTTGTCACATAGACTACAGTATCTTTCTCTCTCTATATATATATATATATATATATATATATATATATATATTTGTGACATCACTAACATGGATGCTATGGAAGCAGCTGATCTAGAATGTCTCCTGAAGGTAGCAGGGGAATTAGGAGGTGCCAGCCCTGTCATTTATGTTCAAGCTGGCTGGACTAAAGGACCTGCCAAAGGTTTTTGTTGTCAATCGAGTGCTATGTGGTATGTTTAAAGGGGATATATATATTCCAGTTGAATATATATATAATAATATCATATATTATAGACTTTCATATATGAACACAGATGTACTATTTATTTACTGTACTACTGTACGGTGGAGGGCTTCTCTCGCTCTTTTGCCCACCATATTATAAATGATTGTTGTGGTGAACTACCTACTCATAATTTCCACAACACAGGCTGAGATCCCGCTCCATGCTGATGATAGCCAGTAAGCTTGAAACAGCTGTACATGGATTGGATACTCAGCCTGTGTTTATTCCAACCTTGGCTTTGCATTAAAGCTGTGTAATACAGCATGCATAAGCTTAAAGGAAG
>CM050167.1:135819427-135868069 GCA_027410445.1 Discoglossus pictus | reverse complement strand
ATGGTTGCAGGAGCAAATATATGAAAAAAGTGCTTAACGATTTTGTTGAAAGAGGCTCTATTCCAGAAGAGATGCTGAAGGTAAATGTAATCATGATACCTAAAATAAAGCAAGAACTACAGCTGTGTGAAAATTACAGACCGCTCTCTCTAATGAATGTTGATCTGAAATTATACGCAAAGATACTGGCGAGTGAAAAATGAAAAAGCTCTTGAATAAATTGATTCTGAGTGATCAAACAGGTTTCATCCCTGGCAGATTTGGACAAGATAATGTTAGGAAACTAATGAATCTGATGTTGAGGGCAAAAAGCTCTGGTGCTCCCACCCTATTCATGTCATTAGAGGCTGAGAAAGCTTTCAACAGGGTAGGTGGGGGGAAGGAGGGCATAAGATTACTATGTTCGCAGACGACACAGTATTGACCTTATCACGACCAATGGACTTGTTGTCATGAGTGATGAGAATAATTGAGGAATTTGGTTGAGTGTCTAATTACAAATTGAATCCCCCAAAAAATGAAATTATGACCTTTAATATCTCTGACAAAAATAAAAAATAGTTGCAGGAGCAATTTAAGTTTAAATGGGAAACTAACAAAATAAAATACTTAGGGCCTCATTCAATTATCGGCCGTAAAACGGCCGCAAAGCTGCGATTCCTTGCAGCCGTCTTACCGGCCCGTGTAGAGCTACTTTTACCTTGCGATTCAATTATACGGCGCCGCAAGGATATCCCCTTCCGGCCGGCCGCATATCATGCAAACGGCCGGAAGCTTTTTCCCAGCGCCCGTAAATCTTGTTTTCCGGCCGCAAAGTCCGAAACCTGAAAATGCAAATATAAAATCGAGAATGCACTGTAAAGCTCCGTAAATGCTAGGCATCATAATGGGGGACACGAGGATTAATAGCAACACCCTCTCAAGCTTGCACATCAGCCTAAATCAGATATATTATTTACGGATTACTTTACGTCCCGTAGTTCCGCGGGCTGGTCCTTGTTCAAACCCGTACGGGTTCGGAGATGAAGGGCCGCAAACCAAGCATTGTAATAGCCAATATATATTCAATCCAGCACTGCAAAGCACTGTAAATGATGGGGAACATAATGGTGGGGCATGAGGATTACTAGCCAAACATTCTCAAGCTTGCACATCGCCAAATTGTACTTTGATTTCAAAATCCGTACAAGTCCCACGGACTTCACTGACCAAGCCCGTAGCTCCGTATTCAAGCCCGTGTGGGCTGTCCTCCAAGCCCGCAGCTCGTTTTTAAAGGCCGTACGCGCTGGGAGCTACTGTAGGTGGGCAGGTCATAGCAGAGAAATCAGACAAATCCCAATCCACTAGAGTAGTAACTGACAACCCACTCCAATCTCTTTGGCCTTGAAACTTTGGATAACAGCACAGGCAGATACCTAGCTGAATGTGCTGCAGTCCATAGGGTCACAGAGAGTCGGACACAATTGAAGAACTTAACCACATATAATGAAATATTCCCCTGGTACTTGATATATGCCAAGTGGCGGTCTGATTTGGCCACTATTTGTATTCTCTAATGTAGATGTGATGAGCTAGAGGTATATGCAATTAGATAGAGATTTAAGGGATCCCAATAGAGCTCATGTGCGTGGCAAAGGGTTCATATGACCTGACTCATGTTTTACACTTGATATTGAATTGGGTAGTGTGGCTTTAATCATATTATGCAAGTTGCAGCATGGTTTGTCAGATTGGCATGTGCATGACCATTACAACATATGATAACCAAAGGATATTTAGCCAATGCATGTTCATTATTGGGCAACTAACTGTATTCACACATATGCTAACTGATGTGGGTGAAGGAGTTTGTGTACTTCAATGAAGCTGTGAACTAGCCTACATAGGGCCAGTGTAGGGGGGGTATGTCTTATCAGAGAGGTCAGACTAATCCCAATCAACTAGAGAAGGAACTGGAAAAGCACTCCAGTGTTCACTATCCTATTCATTGTAGGCCCTCAGGGGAATGTTCCTACTCCACAGTATCGCTAATCAGACTTGTCATGGGTATTAACCCTATATTAGTAGTAGATATAATATTTGGGATCAGATGATATCTAAAGCTATTCTGACTCCTCAACAGTTTTACATGTATTGATCTATTGCATGTTAACTATGGCTCATCAGTTTACATTTATGGGAATGTGACACTAATGTAATGCATGTGGATTTCACAGAACAAAACATATTCATAACACATGGACGCAGTCAGAAAGGTCTAACAAAGCTTTATTTTTTACACAGACCACAATCAGCAGTGGTCAAGATTGTGCATTCACATAACAGTATAACAAAGCTTTATTTGATAGACAGACCACAATCAGCAGTGGTCAAGATTGTGCATTCACATAACAGTATAACAAAGCTTTATTTGATAGACAGACCACAATCAGCAGTGGTCAAGATTGTGCATTCACATAACAGTATAACAAAGCTTTATTTGATAGACAGACCACAATCAGCAGTGGTCAAGATTGTGCATTCACATAACAGTATAACAAAGCTTTATTTGATAGACAGACCACAATCAGCAGTGGTCAAGATTGTGCATTCACATAACAGTATAACAAAGCTTTATTTGAGAGACAGACCACAATCAGCAGTGGTCAAAACTGCATTAATATCATGGGTGTGGTGTGGGCGGGTCCTTGAAGAGCAAGAGGCTGGAAAAAAGGGGAAACCTACAGGGGTCAATCTAATAGTCTAGAATAAGCATGATGCATAGCACCTACCAGGGTCACATGCTGCAACCGGAACCAGAAATCTCTCCATTTAACTGAAGAAACCATTTATGTGCATAGCACTTACAACTTGTAACTAGATCTGCTCAATGAAACAGATGATTCAACCTTTGGACTGTGTAATCCAATCCAGTTTCATACATACAGTGTGTTGACCAAACAAAAATCTGAAAGAAGTGTTCAAATCAAAAAATGCGGAGGAGGATCCAAAACAATTTAGAATCACGATGTATGTACAGTACAGTTCTAAATACTGTACCAATATACCAACTCACCTGATTCCCATCTGCAAGCATTACTAACCATTAGCTAGGTCTGTGGATAATCAGAAATATGGGCAAATAGCCATTATTATGGAGAGGACACAAAGGTCAGCAGCCAGATTCACTGTTTCTTACATCAGACCCAAAGATCTGTTCTCAGACTGCTATTGAGGTCAGGATCACATGCGTCACTAGTGCATATATTAATGCTGGCTGTTATTAACATGCCATTGTGAGACTTTGCAAGTCCACCGCCATAGCGGTATTAGTATACATTTAAGCAACCAACAATTATGTCGGAGATATCTGGCTATATGATAGCTGTAAGATTGTTGGAGCTACATGTTAAGGGGGCTGCCATTGAAGCATGTCTACCTGAGAGGCACTGGGAAAACCCTCCACCTCATAATTCCTCCACAATGCTTGCAGATGTAGGAGATGCCTTCATGGACCTAAAAAAAAAAAGACAAAACCTAACAAATAAGGCCTGAAAACATCATAGGGCCTGCAGCATCTCTTCTCAACAGCACTCCTTAGTGACAATGTATTGGTCACACTACTAATTAACAGCCTCATTAAATTGCTATGTAACAAATTGAATAGGGCTCTATATAAGCACACAGCATCTTTTTGAAAGCAAGTTTTTAGTTAGAGAACTTCTATGTAAAAGCCAGGTCTTCACTAACTAAAAACTTCTGTAAAACAAATATCCTATGTGCTTATATAGAGCCCTATTCAATTGCCCAAATCACATTTTAATGAGGCCCTTTGTGTTCTGTTTAACCTGTGACCAATTGATGGTCACTGAGGAGTGCTGTTGAGAAGGCTAAAACATGTCTGCAGACCCTATGGGCATCATTCAATTGCGATATGGCCGATTGAAAAGGGCTCTATATAAGCACAGAGCATATATTTAGTTACAGACGTTTGTAGTTAGTGAAGACCTTGCTTTTGGAGAGAAGTTCACTAACTACAAACAACTGTAGAAAATATGCTCTGTGCTCAAATTGATCCCTTAGCAATCGGCCACATTGCAATTGAATGAGGCCCTATGTCCTCCTCCAGGTGATGTGGGCCCAGGACCCACATCACCTGTGCCCATCCTCCGTCTCCCCTCTGGTGGTGATGGGGGGGGGGGGCGGGCGGTGCCAGGCAGCGGTGGTCTGGGCGGTGGCGGACACATGGGAGGAGAGGAGGGGCCAGGCTGCTCTTGGCTGGGGGATTGGGAGATCCCCGTTGATGTTGGGCTGGGGACCATCGCCTGTCTGAGCAGCCTGACTTGAAGGTGTTCGGTGGTCATGTGGTGCCTCCTCACCTCCCTGGACAGCCTGGCCAGGCTGTGGGTCATATGTGACCGGAGGGCAGAGATGCTGGCCTCCATCTGGAGCTGGCTGGCCATAGACTCCTGAATGCTGGCCTCGATCCTCTGGGAGCTTGCCAGCAGCTCCTTCAGGACGGCCAGCATCTCCACCTGCACAGCCTGGCTCTGCGGCGACGACACCGCTGGGTGGGCGTGGTGAGGTGATGCGGGGAGGTCCACAGCTGGAGCCTGTGGTGACAATGTGCCTGGTGGTGACCAGGCCAGCACACTGTGTGGGGAAGGAGGTGCTGTCCCTTGGGCGGATGAGGGCCCCAGAGCAAGCCTTTCGAGGATGGGCATAGGCCCAGGGCTTGTGGCAGGTGACCCTGCAAGGTCAATGACCAGCCCATCCTCTGACCCAGAGCCCTCTGATCTTCCTTCCTCCTCCCCCTGTGCTGGAGGATCCTGGTACGGGGCTGATGGCCCCGCCTCCTCTCGCTGGTCACAGGACCCAGAGCTCCTCCTGGATGCTGAGAGATAGAGAACAAAGGTGCATGTCATTAGTATGTTGATTAGCGCATTGATATGTGTTCATTTCTAATTATCTGACATCTAGCCTTGAATATGGATGATTCTCTGATTAGCTATCTTATACTAGCTGTTATCTATTCTTATGTTTCTGTTCTTGATGGTTCTCAGCTCACAACTCTATCTGTATTACGGCTGCTGTCTGTAACTGCATAGGCTGAACGGGCACACCAATACATGGACTCTCTATTACAGGGGTGTCCAAACTCTTTCCTGGATTGGAAGATATCCTTTCTGTGCACAGGTGAGTCAATCAGGATGACTGAAGAAGCGATTGACTCATCTGTGCGCAGCAGGGTTATCAAATCCAGCCATGTGTGTGGCCCACCAGGACCGAGTTTGGACACACCTGCTCTATTGCTTGATTACTGTTGTGGTGACCAGGAATGAGAGTGATTTGTCAGCTTCATGAATTTAATGATGCATCCATCTATCCCTTGTTATTTCATGGAGCTGACATGTCATGTCCATGTGTAGTGGGTCCTGCTGCTCCACCGGGCCTGATGCTCCAGCTGCGTCGGAGGGTGCAAGCATGGCCCTTGCAATACCTTCATGGGCAAGGTACTTGACCCTCCGCCCCTCGGCCTCCTGTGCCATCTTCTTCCTCACCACGGCCCTGATGTCGTCGAACCGATGCTTTATGGACCGCAGACTCCGTCCATGGCCCGCCACACCGTTCACCAGATCCACCACCTGCTGCCAAGCATTAGCACGGGGCCCAGCCTTGACTTCCCTACCCCCCGAGGTGATGACGGGGCGGGCACGGATGGCCTCCAGGAGGACCCTGTTCTCCTCCCGGCTATAATTGTGGGCCCTGGACCTGCCGCCAGCCTCTTGCTCTTCAGACTGGAGATGAGGACCCTCTCCACTCTCCTCCTCCCTCCTCCTCCTCCTTCCTCCTCCTACTCTCCTCTCCTCCCTCCTTCCTCTACTCTCCTCCCTCCTTCCTCTCCTCTCCTCCCTCCTTCCTCTACTCTCCTTCCTTCTCCCTCCTCCTCTCCTCTCCTCCCTCCTCCCTCTACTCTCCTCCCTCCTTCCTCTACTCTACTCCCTTCTCCCTCCTCCTCTCCTCTCCTCCCTCCTTCCTCTCCTCTCCTCCCTCCTTCCTCCTTCCCTCCTCTCCTCCCTCCTTCTCCTCCTCTCCTCCCTCCTTCTCCTCCTCTCCTCCCTCCTCCTCTCCTCCCTCCTTCCTCCTCCTTCCTCTCCTCCCTCCTCTCCTCCCTCCTCCTCTCCTCCCTCCTCCTCTCCTCCCTCCTCCTCCTCTCCTCCCTCCTCCTCCTCCACTACCTCCTCCTCTACTACCTCCCCCTCCTCAACTAGTACCTCCTCCTCACTCCTCTTCCCCACCTCCACGCCCCGGGACTCCCTGCCACTCCTCCACCCTCTGCTCCTCTCCCTCCATCACCACCGGAAAAGAAAAGAAAGAGAAATAAAGAAATGTTTTAGTGGGTTTGCCTGCTCCACGCTCGTCCCCCATTCTGATTGCCTCGAACACTATTTCTGCTTGGATATCAATGTTGTAACTAACTGCAGTAATCAACATTAAGTGGACAGAGCCTGTGACAGCAGTGGGAGGGGTGTACAGCACCTCTCACTCTGGACCTGAGAGGCGCTGATGAAACACGCTAGATCAATACTTTCCTAAACAATGTGGAAGGGTCAGTTACAGCTTGCATATATACAAGGCATGCAGCTATTTACTGTGTGCTTCTATCATGTGTGGGGAGTGGCCCATGTCTGAGGCCACCAATATCCTATCTGCATTATACTCTGGGCGTGGTACCTATCCTGCAGCCATCTTCTGTACCAGAGGTAGTAGGAACTACATGGTCCTGCTGTTCTAGGCTGAAAATAAGTTCTTGTCAAGCCCCATTGAAGAAGCAGCTTGGAACACCTATGTGTATTGTAAATATGTGTAGAAATCTCACTCAAACTCAATCTCCAACTCAATCAAACTCAAAATCAAAATCAAACTCAATCAAACTCAAAATCAAACTCAATCAAACTCAAACTCAAAATCAAACTCAATCAAACTCAAACTCAATCTCCAACTCAATCAAACTCAAACTCAAAATCAAACTCAATCAAACTCAAACTCAAAATCAAACTCAATCAAACTCAAACTCAACCAAACTCAAACTCAAACTCAAAATCAAACTCAATCAAACTCAAAATCAAACTCAATCAAACTCAAAATCAAACTCAATCAAACTCAAACTCAAAGTCAAACTCAATCAAACTTAAACTCAATCAAACTGAAACTCAAAATCAAACTCAATCAAACTCAAACTCAAACTCAAAATCAAACTCAATCAAACTCAAACTCAAAATCAAACTCAATCAAACTCAAACTCAAACTCAATCAAATTCAAACTCAAACTCAAAATCAAACTCAATCAAACTCAAACTCAAAATCAAACTCAATCAAACTCAAACTCAAAATCAAACTCAATCAAACTCAAACTCAATCAAACTCAAACTCAATCAAACTCAAACTCAATCAAACTCAAACTCAAACTCAATCAAACTCAAAATCAAACTCAATCAAACTTAAACTCAATCAAACTCAAACTCAAACTCAAACTCAATCAAACTCAAACTCAATCAAACTCAAACTCAAACTCAAACTCAATCAAACTCAAAATCAAACTCAATCAAACTTAAACTCAATCAAACTCAAACTCAAAATCAAACTCAATCAAACTCAAACTCAAACTCAAAATCAAACTCAATCAAACTCAAACTCAAAATCAAACTCAATCAAACTCAAAATCAAACTCAATCAAACTCAAACTCAAAATCAAACTCAATCAAACTCAAACTCAATCAAACTCAAACTCAATCAAACTCAAACTCAAAATCAAACTCAATCAAACTCAAACTCAATCAGACTCAAACTCAAACTCAATCAAACTCAAAATCAAACTCAATCAAACTCAAACTCAAAATCAAACTCAATCAAACTCAAACTCAAAATCAAACTCAAAATCAATCTCTCTCTCTATATATATAGAGAGAGAGAGAGAGAGATTGAGAGAGAGAGAGAGAGAGATCCAAATATAATACGAAACAGAAAAATATAAATAACTTACCTCCCTCCACAAAACTCCTCTCCCCACAACCAAAAACTCTCCAAACCTATAGGCCAACAGCAAAAAAAACACAATTGTACTTCTCGCCAGTGTATTCAGTAAATATAGAAATTGGCAAAACATACAAATAAAAGACAGCTTGATAGGATGAAAAGCATGTACAATGCAACTTGCCTCCCTCCAAACCCCTAAGGGCTGGATCAAAGATCCGAAATCCTCCAAACACCTATAAACAAGCAAAGAACACAATTTTACTTCTCGACAGTGTATTCAGTAAATATAGAAATTGGCAAAACATACAAATAAAAGACAACTTGATAGGATGAAAAGCATGTACAATGCAACTTACCTCCCTCCAAACTCCTACGTGCCGGATATAACCTCACAAACTCTCCAAAATCCTCCAAACACCTATAAACAAGCAAAAAACACAATTGTACCTCTCGCCAGTGTATTCAGTAAATATAGAAATTGGCAAAACATACAAATAAAAGACAGCTTGATAGGATGAAAAGCATGTACAATGCAACTTACCTCCCTCCAAACTCCTACGTGCCGGATATAACCTCACAAACTCTCCAAAATCCTCCAAACACCTATAAACAAGCAAAAAACACAATTGTACTTCTTTACATCGGCATCCGTAAATGTAGTAACGGATTCCCGTAAAAAGAACTTAAACTGCGACTTTATAATAAAGCCACTTACCTACTCTCAACCACCAAGCTCCTGGAACCGCGTGCTACCTCATCAGAAATCGCAACACAGTCGAGGCGTGGGCGCGTGTCATTCCTATTTATTCACTCCCACTGTCCATCAAATGGTCTATCCCGTAAGTGATTGGCTGTGCGACCTGTGGCGCGATGCGTGATTCCGCTATTGGATGGTTCGTGCCGGGCGCGGCTAGTCCGTCCCCCTTCCAGCTTGCGTGCGCGCCTAAACGTCACGGCCTTCCTACATTCTGAAGGCCGCGATTCGCGCCTGGCTAGATTTAATTTACGGCCGCATCCGTTGAAGTCCACACGATGCACTTACGGCATTGTAATGAAACCGGGCTGAAAGGGCCCTAAAAGGAAGCAATAAAGGCATTCGAATTACTGTAAAAACAATCCCCAATGATCAAATATGTTAATAAAAGAGATCTTTTTATTGTCATGTACATCCTCAATATGGTGGCCAAATTAACCCTTTAGCACTCAGAAAGGCTAGAATGTGTCCCCTAAACATATCAACATTATCTGATTTACATCTCTTTTATCACATCTACATTTTTTAACACAAATATTGTATATATTTCCACGCCACATTACATAGATCATGGAGCATGGGCCCAAATTCAAATGTGGGCCAGAATATTAGGGGTTACTAATTAAAATGGCTCAACAAATCCATAATCATGGAACTTCATAACATGATGAAGCTTAGATACACCAGTGAGCTTTTCCATTTGTGAAATCCACCCGGATAATCACATCTGGGGTAATTAGCAAGCTATATAACCACATCATCATCCATGAATTAGCAAGTCTGAACCAGCATGGATAACAGCAACCTGAGTCCGGCGTATAGGTATGTGAGGAGAGCGCAGCGTCGTAGGAATGGATATTTGTTTCGAATGTTGCAGAGTGGAAACCGGGCTGTCAGGCGTGCGACTGTGGAGTGCCTGAGGCGTGACAGAGAGGGGCGGCTGGGAGTAAATGTGGGTGAGCGTGCTGATGCAATCCATGGTGGTCCGGAACCAAGCCAGGCAAGTGGCTCATCACAGGATATGCCTAGGGTCATGGTGGGGGGTCAGTTAGGGGAGAGAGCTCCAGTGGCACAGGGACAGGGGGATATGAGGGCACCTGCAGACAGGGAGGAGGACCTTGATGTGGGTGATCAGCTGATGGGGGGGCCAGATGAGAGACCCCTAGAGGGTGTGGCACATGAAGTGGGGGCTCCTGCACAGCCAGACCCACAGGGGGATGAGCAGGCCCAGGAGCCTGCCAGGAGGATTCGTGCACCCAGGGTGTACAGGGAGAAAGTCACATTAGAGGGGTTAACTGATGTGGAAGTGTATGAGCGTTTTAGGCTAACCCGTGCCAGCCTGGAGGAGCTCTATGCGGTCCTGAGGGAGGACATGGAGCCTTCCTCACGGACCAATAGCGCCATCCCAGGCATGACACGGATGTTAGCCGCCATACACATCCTATCATCTGGTAGTTTTCAGAACACTGCTAGCATAGTAGGAGGAATGTCTCAGGCAAGCCTTTCAAGGTGCCTGAGCACATTCCTCCATGCTATCGTTCCGAAAACTGCCAGATACATCAGTTTTCCCCACACTGGGGAAGAGAACTTGAAGGTGAAAGCAGATTTCTTTCGAATGGGAGGTATCCCCAATGTGCTCGGTGCTATAGATTGTACACATGTAGCATTGATACCTCCTAGAGAGCAAGAAGCGCTGTTCCGAAATCGCAAACACTATCATTCCATCAATGTACAGGCTGTTTGTGATGCAGACATGCGCATACAAAATGTGGTTGCAAGCTTCCCGGGAAGTACTCATGATGCCCATATCCTGCGTCAGTCATCCACCCATCTTTATTTTGAATCTGGAGAAGCTCCACCTGGGTGGCTACTGGGTGAGTACCCATAAAGGATCCCCTAAAATATACATCATGTTCCACTGTAATGCTATTCCATTGTTGCGTGAAAAATGCGCAACGACGCATGCGCCAACAGACAAAATAGAGTCCCTCAATAGCGCGCACAACATCTGCGCGCAGGAGTTGAGATAAGGATTTAAGGGTGGACTTAGGGGTTTTAGGCTTAGGGGTCTTTGGGCTAAGGCTTTGGATTATGAGTGTAAGTGTTAGGCATGGGGTCTCAGTGGTTTGGGTTAGAGGGTTTTGGCCCATTAGTCAATAGATTCTACAACTTGCGCTCTTTGATGGACGCACATTTTGGCACACAATTTCCAACAGTGCGCTACTGTCGCCGGCTTCTGGCAGCGCCGTATTGTCCGCGCTCATTTGCCGTGCGCCATAAAGAAGGTGTGCCGACTGAGCCATTGCATCGTAGCTTGTTGCTGTGCCTAACCCGATGTGACGTGGTCATAGGAGTATGAAGTTCCAAGCCAGAGATCCCTAAACTAACGTCACATTAATCATTGCGTATATTTACAGATGCTTTAACGAGCAGCACAAACTCACATTCATATCTACATCTCCCATTTTTGTTTCCTTCAGGTGATGCAGGATATAGGTGTTTGCCGTGGTTGTTGACCCCTGTGAACAATCCACGCACAGAGGGGGAGGAGAGGTACAATGCGGCCCATGCCAGAACCCGGAATGTAATAGAGCGCACCTTTGGACTCCTGAAGATGCGCTTCAGATGTTTACATTCCACTGGCGGGGCGCTACAGTATACACCAGGGAAGGTTTGTCACATCATCATGGCCTGCTGTATTCTGCACAATATAGCAGTACAGGCAAACTGTCTGGGGAACATTGATGATGCTCCGCTTGAACCAGCGGAGCGTCCAGTACCTCCCCCTGGTGAGGATAACGTTCAGGGGTCACAACTACGTGCCCACGTCATTCGTGAGTACTTCCCATGTAAGTCTGAAACTAATTACAACCAACTATAATGTACCTTGATTATGGTTACTAATACATCTCTTTTCTCCTTCCCCATTGTCTTCCAGAATATCCAACAGTCCACAGTAGAGGATAGCTTTGTGATGTAACATATGTCTCGTGACGCATTCTTCATACTGGATCAAATACAGCCTGCTCTGATATCCGTTAATGGTAAGTATGCGCACATTCCCATACACATCATATATATTGATATCTGCCAACCTCAAGAAGCTAAGCTAAATGGATGGTCTGATGTATTCCACAATGTCAATGGATATAGGCCTCACAATCGTATTTGAAAACATCTGCCCAGAACAGTAATGTTCACATTGTCTGATCATGCTATTCCACATCCCATGGAGGTCAATGCAATTCCTAGCAATCTGGATATATGAACATACCAGCATATTGTAAACCATAATAAATGTACCTCATGTGATGCAAAGAGGGGATGTCCCCTGTTCTTTGTCAGCGAATGCTGGTAAAAGCATTCTCAGTCAGATAACAGGAATAGTCTCAAGGATGTGTTAACTAGGAATCATTGTGCAATATATCATATGGATTGAGTGACTCATCTCATCATATTGCCATTACAGAACTGTTGCCGTGTGTCAACACATTGTTTACCCACACAGACATGGGAAACGACCTTGCCAGCAACAGAACATCAGCTACATCAATGGCGTCTACATTGTAAGTGAGTATTTGCGGGAAACATGTGCATGTATGCATGAGAGGAAATGACTAATAACTCCATTAATGTAGGCCTAACTTTCGTTTTCCCCAAGACATCCCCTATGTATTGCTGAAGCGGTCCGAAATGTTTATCGGACCATGCAGACGTGTCCTGGGGGAACAGATCTACCCTTAATTTATTGAGTCACACAAGTCTTCTGCTAACTATCCCAATTAACCCTTTCCACTATGTTTTCTCTTGTCTTCTTCCTCACATCCCCTGCCTTTTCCTCAGTCTCTTCTTTACTTCTCCCCTTTTTGTCTGCATCATTTTCATTTCAACTCTCATGCCCACCTCTCTCCTTTTATTCGCCCATCAGCTAATCTTACTCAAGCTGTGGTTAAACTATGTGTCTCCTGACTGTCCCATCTGCAGATTACATTATCTGTCCACATGGGGCAGATACCTTATTACATAATAGTGCATCACACTTTACATCTGATCCCTTTCCTCTCCGACTAATGCATATCTTTCTACTTGACACAACCTCCTTCCTATGTATCTCTCACTTACTTATTAACCTTGCTATTCCTTATCTACTCTTCCCCATGTCCATTACCTTTAACTTGGAAGTGGTGATTTTCGAATCTTGTGTGGGCCTTTGGGAACAAATCATTTATCAACAGACTTTACGCTCCAAACAGGGCCCTCCATTTTCTTGCGTTGGCAATATTACATACTGTATATTTTCTGGTTCTTCTCCCCTGTACAGCGTTACGGAATATGTTTGCACAATACAAATAAATGAGAATTAGACTAATCCTAATATTCCCACATCAGGACAAATTAGTCTGGGCCATCATTATCATCGGACAGATGGTTAGCTTGTACGAGATCCCAATACCTAACATGTGTGCCGACATACCTACATCTGTTGGTGGCTGCTCATATGGCATATGTAAGGTTTCCAATAATATATTATTTGTGTGTTTGTATTCCAGATCCCGGTCAGAACAAGGCATAACGATAAACATCCTGACATTCCGTGGCCATGTCAATGTCCTCATGTATGTGCATGTGTCTGTTTCATTGCTTTGTTGGATCCAGTTTGATATCTGATGACCTTGACTGAATAGCCGATATGTGTCACGAGACAATTTCAATATACAATGCAGATGTGATGTGACATCTGTCAGCTGATGTTCCTGGTATATCCACAGCATGTGTATGCTCATATAGTCTATCTCGATTCATAGGTACCTATTGGTTTAGACATTCTATCCTCTCCTCTACTTGGACTGTTGTGAAGCCTACAGCACCAACCCTTCAAGATCTTTTCTTCAGTGCTGATGTGAACCTCCCTGTGCATATGGGGAAGAGTAAATCCAGGCTTGGGACTTAACAGTTAAGGAGGTTACGTTAATCTTCAGTTATGCATATGCAACAACAGTGAGTATAGATGCTCAATCAGAGAACAAACTATCCTTGATATTGCCTGGTTTGTTGTGAGTTCTCTGCAATAAGTAACATCTGACTGATATGGTCCTGGTCAGGTCACCATCTTTTTGACCAAGGTTATCTATGTGCTGCTTATTGTTGCGTGAGAACTGACGTTATGGGCTCATAGCATTCACTGATTGAGCACTTATACTTCTGATGTGGCATCAGAGTGTCCGTTTAACACACAAGCATACATTTTGCTCTCCCCATATGTATATCACCTTATTCTGGATTATTATGGTCTTTCCTTATTGACTGTTATATATATGTCGTAACAATAATGAGATCTATTACAGGGAGTGCAGAATTATTAGTCAAATGAGTATTTTGACCACATCATCCTCTTTATGCATGTTGTCTTACTCCAAGCTGTATAGGCTCGAAAGCCTACTACCAATTAAGCATATTAGGTGATGTGCATCTATGTAATGAGAAGGGGTGTGGTCTAATGACATCAACACCCTATATCAGGTGTGCATAATTATTAGGCAACATCCTTTCCTTTGGCAAAATGGGTCAAAAGAAGGACTTGACAGGCTCAGAAAAGTCAAAAATAGTGAGATATCTTGCAGAGGGATGCAGCACTCTTAAAATTGCAAAGCTTCTGAAGCGTGATCATCGAACAATCAAGCGTTTCATTCAAAATAGTCAACAGGGTCGCAAGAAGCGTGTGGAAAAACCAAGGCGCAAAATAACTGCCCATGAACTGAGAAAAGTCAAGCGTGCAGCTGCCACAATGCCACTTGCCACCAGTTTGGCCATATTTCAGAGCTGCAACATCACTGGAGTGCCCAAAAGCACAAGGTGTGCAATACTCAGAGACATGGCCAAGGTAAGAAAGGCTGAAAGACGACCACCACTGAACAAGACACACAAGCTGAAAAGTCAAGACTGGGCCAAGAAATATCTCAAGACTGATTTTTCTAAGGTTTTATGGACTGATGAAATGAGAGTGAGTCTTGATGGGCCAGATGGATGGGCCCATGGCTGGATTGGTAAAGGGCAGAGAGCTCCAGTCCGACTCAGACGCCAGCAAGGTGGAGGTGGAGTACTGGTTTGGGCTGGTATCATCAAAGATGAGCTTGTGGGGCCTTTTCGGGTTGAGGATAGAGTCAAGCTCAAGTCCCAGTCCTACTGCCAGTTCCTGGAAGACACCTTCTTCAAGCAGTGGTACAGGAAGAAGTCTGCATCCTTCAAGAAAAACATGATTTTCATGCAGGACAATGCTCCATCACACGCGTCCAAGTACTCCACAGCGTGGCTGGCAAGAAAGGGTATAAATAAGAAAATCTAATGACATGGCCTCCTTGTTCACCTGATCTGAACCCCATTGAGAACCTGTGGTCCATCATCAAATGTGAGATTTTTCAAGGAGGGAAAACAGTACACCTCTCTGAACAGTGTCTGGGAGGCTGTGGTTGCAGCTGCACGCAATGTTGATGGTGAACAGATCAAAACACTGACAGAATCCATGGATGGCAGGCTTTTGAGTGTCCTTGCAAAGAAAGGTGGCTATATTGGTCACTGATTTGTTTTTGTTTTGTTTTTGAATGTCAGAAATGTATATTTGTGAATGTTGAGATGTTATATTGGTTTCACTGGTAAAAATAAATAATTGAAATGGGTATATATTTGTTTTTTGTTAAGTTGCCTAATTATTATGCACAGTAATAGTCACCTGCACACACAGATATCCCGCTAAAATAGCTAAAACTAAAAACAAACTAAAAACTACTTCCAAAAATATTCAGCTTTGATATTAATGAGATTTTTGGGTTAATTGAGAACATGGTTGTTGTTCAATAATAAAATTAATCCTCAAAAATACAACTTGCCTAATATATCTGCACTCCCTGGTATATTGCCTAATGTTGGTTGATACACTGTACATCCCCTGATCATCTATATCAATGTAATTTTCCCTGCCTGCATTCTGCTCTCATATGCCTATTTCCCTGTGTTACTTGGATTTTGTATCCTACCCCCCTCCACCATGATCCTTTGCATACCTGTGTTGATTAGTCAACCTGTGGCTTTGTGGCAAGCTTGCCTTGTTAATTTCTGTAAATAGTAAATATGATTTATCCGAGATGTTGTTTGTGTCTGCCTCGTCAATGTTGATACATAGCATTTCCGGAACATCAATGAAAGGACCTTCAGACTCCACATCTGTGCTCTGCACCATCAGTTAGGGGTGTCAATAGAATTCTCACAGTGTGGTTGCATTACTGATTTCAACCATAAGGGAAGGTTGGTATTAACAATCTATATGACGCAGAAACAGACAAATGAGACAGGTGTCCGTAAGTGGCTCACATCCTGATAGTGAACATACAGGGCCTCATTCAATTGCGATTTTGCCAATTGAATGGGGCTCAAAATAAGCACAGAACATATATTGTGTCAAAAAGATTTTAGTTAGTGAAAACCTTGATTTTGGATAGATGTTTACTAACTAAAACATTTTTCATAGAATATATGTTATGTGCTTATTTCGAGCCCTATTCAATTGGCCAAATTGCAATTAAATGAGGGCCACAGTATCTAACATAAGTGAGTACACCCGTCACATTGTTGTTAATATTTTAGTATATCTTTTCATGTGACAACACTGAAGAAATGACACTCTGCTACAATGTAAAGTAAGTTTGCTGACCCATCAATAACTCAATACACAGCCATTAATGTCTAAACCATTGGCAACAAAAGTGAGTACACCCCTAATTTGAAATGTCCAAATTGACACGAAATGTCAATTATGTGTGGCCACCATTATTTGCCAGAACTGCCTTAACCCTCATGGCCAGGGAGTTCACCCGAGCTTCCCAGGTTGCCACTGGAGTCCTCTTCCACTCCTTCATGATACATCAGAGCTGGTTGATGCTAGAGACCTTTCACTCCCCCACCGTCAGTTTGAGAATGCCCCACAGATGCTCAATATGGTTTCGGTCTGGCGACAAGCTTGGCCAGTCCATCACCTTTACCTTCTTTAGCAAGGCAGTGTCGTCTTGGCGGTGTGTTTAGGGTCGTTATGTTATGTTGCCCTGCGGCCCAGTCTCCCAAGGGAGGGGATCATCTTCTGCTTCAGTATGTCACAGTACATGTTTGCATCCATGGTTCCCTCAATGAACTGTAGCTCCCCAGTGCCAGCGATAAATGGATAAGTCACAACGAACACAAAAACATTGATATGAGATGAACCCATCATTTTGAACCGAAACAGTGATGCAGAGAGAGGGGAGGCAGCATCTGACATCATTAGGTAAATGCATATAGGGGGAATCCACACAACATATTAGCGAAAACATATATACACATGCATATATGTTTGGTCTGGGCCTGCATGCATGCTGCCAGCACTGAGGAGCTACAGTTCTTTGAGGGAACCCATGAATGCCAACATGTACTGTGACAAACTGAGAAAGAGCATGATCCCTCCCATAGGAGAACGGGCCGCAGGGCAGTATTCCAACATGATAACGACCACAAACACACCTCCAAGCCGACCACTGCCTGGCTAAAGAAGCTGAGGGTCAAAAGTTGATGAACTGGCCAAGTAGGTCACCAGACCTAAACCCTATTGAGCATCTGTGGGGTACTCCTCAAATGGACGGTGTGGAGTGTAACGGAACCCATCACTGTTTTACCCTGTTTTATGGTTATGGTTAAAATATGATCATACTGTTATACTGTATGTATGTTGGTTTCTGCTCTGCAAAATCTTAGCCCAGACTATTGCAGACCTTGGCATAATAGATAATCCTAGTACAGAGACTCATCATAGGATAAGGAAGTCTATTGTATAAAGTGTTTTCATTATCAGACATAACAAAGAAGGATGATCTAAGCAATGTCTGATTGTATCAAAGTAGCCAGGTAGTCTCCGGGAGGTGTGACCCACCTGTTGTCCCTCTATGTGTATTGTGTGGCCAACTATGGGGGATGTGTGTATTGCCTGTGGGAAGAGATGTGTATATATATATTTCTGCCCAACAAAATAAAGTCAGTATTCATTTGACTCGCAATTGAGTCTGGGCAAATATTGTAGGTTGGGAATGGTGAGACTGTAGTGCTTCTTGGATATTGTACCGTATACCAGCGGAGATATTGGACTGCGTGTTCCAACTCCATTACAGGGAGTGCAAGGTCTCTAACATCCACCAGCTCCATGATATCATCATGAAGGAGTGGAAGAGGACTCCAGTGGCAACCTGTGAAACTCTGGGGAACTCCATCCCCATGAGGGTTAAGTCAGTGCAGGAAAAAATTGGTTGCCACACAAAATAATCGCCAATTTCACTTAGGGGTGGACTCACTTTTGATATTTCCCCTGAATTAATCTATCCATGTGTCAGAAACACGAATATCATGCATCACCGTTACTGTAATCAAACTCATGAATATTACCTCCACCCTCAGCTGCACTAGTGGCTGTTACCCCAACCCTATATTAACACAGGGCTGGTATATTGAAGGAAGATGTATGTACTAATCCAATAACATTGGTGTGTAGCATTCATGTGGTGTTTACCAATCATGGTACAGTACAAACGAAAACAAACAATGATAATGTGAGCATAATGTTTAATCTTATGCTTAAAAATTATTTACAAAAAAAAAAAAACAAGAGGCAGAAAATCAGGAACATCAATAAATTGGAACCTAAAGAGATAAGAACAAGACATCAATTAGAACAATATACGCATTGACTGCAACACCTCAACGTCAATACATCTTGGACATCAATTGCTTCTATATGCAACATGAACATGTTCTCACCTATTTCCGCTTCCGCTTGTGTGTTTCCTGGCTCTCCTGGCCTTTGGAAAATGTTCCCCTAGGCCGGCCCCGACCTCTTCGAATGGTTGGAGGCTCTTCCGGCCTGGATGCTGGTGACAGGGTCTGTGATGTTGAAGGGGGTGAGGTTGAAGGGGTAGCCCGGTCTTGGGGCTGGCCTTTTCGGGCCATTTCAGCCCTTCGGGCATACTCCTCCATTATAAGGTTATGCCGCCTCACCTCTTGGAACATTCGTTCATTTTGGCATGTCATCTCCTGAAACACCCGTTCATTATGGCGTTTCCTCTCCTCGAAGTTCCGGTCGTTGTTGCGTCTCCTCTCCTCGAGCTTCCTGGCATCGTGGCGTCTCATCTCCAGCATGAACTGTTGATTTTGCTCACGCTCATGCTGGAGATGAGCCAGGAAATCCTGGCACTGGGCCGCTGACAGCGCCGGACTAACTGGCAGCGACCCAGACCACTGTGTCCTCTGGGTGGAGGCACTGCTGACTGGTGTGTCCTGCCTCACCGGAGTCACCTGCTGGTCCTGCGGGGCCTGTGGGGCCGGAGTGGCTGGCTGGGCCTGCTGGTCCTGCGGGGCCTGTGGGGCCGGAGTGGCTGGCTGGGCCTGCTGGTCCTGCGGGGCCTGTGGGGCCGGAGTGGCTGGCTGGGCCTGCTGGGCCTGCGGGGCCTGTGGGGCCAGAGTGGCTGGCTGGGCCTGCGGGGCTTGCGGGGCCTCTGGGGCCAGAGTGGCTGGCTGGGCCTGCTGGGCCTGCGAGCCTGCGGGGCCAGAGTGGCTGGCTGGGCCTGCGGGCCTGTGGGGCCAGAATGGCTGGCTGGGCCTCGGGGGCCTGTGGGGCCTGTGGGGCCAGAGTGGCTGGCTGGGCCTGCAGGGCCTGTGGGGCCAGAGTGGCTGGCTGGGCCTGCAGGGCCTGTGGGGCCAGAGTGGCTGGCTGGGCCTGCGGGCCTGTGGGGCCTGTGAGGCCAGAGTGGCTGGTTGGGCCTGCCGGGCCTGTGGGGCCAGAGTGGCTGGATGGGCCTCCGGGGCCTGTGGGGCCTGTGGGGCCAGAGTGGCTGGCTGGGCCTGCGGGGCCTGTGGGGCCAGAGTGGCTGGATGGGCCTGCGGGGCCTGCTGGGCCTGTGGGGCCAGAGTGGATGGCTGGGCCTGCTGGGCCTGCGGGGCCTGTTGGGCCGGAGTGGCCAGAGTGGCCTGCTGGTCCTGCGGGGGCCACATGCCCTGCCGGGGGCCCATGCTCCAGGGCACCATTGCTTGTGGATCCATACTGTGGGCCCAACTGGGATGGGACCACATTGGGTGGCCCCACATTTGTCCAGCCCACATTGGCTGGGAGCCAGGCGGTGCCATTATCCTGGCTGGAGGCAATTGATGGCACCTTGTGGATGGCCCAGGTGGACTTTCATACGACGGCTCTGCTACAGGTGAGGTTGCTGCAGGTGGTCCTGCATCTTCACAAGGTGCAGGAACCTGCGGAGGCAGGGGACGCCTGGCTGGTACTGAAATGAGACAAGATTTTGATTTGAGTATTGTTGTTTCCATATCTCTGAGAACAGAGTGACTTGTAATTGGCTGTGAATGTTTGACGCTAATCAAAATTGATCTGCATCATTAGTATTGTGGATCCTGGCTGGGATCTTTCCTGTTATGTGACAGCGACTGCTGGCAGCAGCAGTTGGACCAAGGGGCTGATAGATGGCGCTGCCGCTGTTATATACATCATTTTCAACTTACACAGAAGCCCAAAAGCACTAGCCCTCACACTAATCCGAACCCCTTACCTTAACAACACCATAACCCACTAAATATGCATGATTATATAATCTCCAGGAAAATGCGGTGACATGTAGAGGCTGCTCACTGCTGCTACCAGCAGTCACGGTCAGATAACAGGAAAGGGCCCATGGCTCATATGACTATATGTAATGCTGGTGCGGTGTGCCAACTGCAGTTAATTAGGACACGTGCTCATCTGAATCTGTTGGCCAGTGTGTGAGACAGACCAATCTGTGACCAATCCTCAGCAATGTGAGTTAACATGTTAATGTAACATGGTCCAGATTATGCTGTTACACGACACAAACTTGCAGTCCATCAGAGTCTGTATCCGCATATGCTGCAGTGTGCACATCCATACATGTACTCTCATGGGGATGTACCAGCTAGACCGGACCTATCCTTTGTATGTGCACATCTCTGGAAGTGCACCGCCAACGACTCTAGCTACGCCAGCCCAGCAGGCCAGGTAAGTGGTTATGGGTTTCAGGTTCTGGCTACAGTTAGGGGGTATGGGTTAGAGTTAGAAAGTGGGGTTTAGGGGGTTAGGGTTAGAGGGTTAGGGGCTTTGGGTGTACCAACTATTTTTTACGGCTACATGGGGACGCAAGCGCAGCCGCATCCCTAGTGTCGGCGGCGGCACTCTTCCAGCACATACTGAAATGCCCACATAAAACAGGATACAGCCGCTATACCTATAATCAAAATGTACATAAATTCTAAGCAGTAGGAGGGTTAAGCCAAACAGCTATGGATGGGCCAGTTTAACATGGAGTAGAGTGTGACAGGGGAACTCATGACAATAAACAAAGAATTGCAATGGAGTTGTCATGTATGCTTTATATGCACTGGGAACCAACAGCAAACATAACAGTAACATCAATAGATTTGCAAAACGGTATCATAATCAGTTGTGGGAGGAGGTATTGGACATATATTTCATTGATAACAATTCTGACAAGTATATTTCTTTACACTGGATTTACATGATTTTTGCAGCCTCATATATCTGTAGTCATAACCAGATATCTTACAGTGCAATTCAACGTCAGTTATCTATCTGTGTGGGGTACATGTGCGTACATATGAGGGGTGTTAAGGTGTACATGATACTCACATTACAGGCTTTCAGACCGACCCGAGTCCACCAGGCTAGGGAGGCCCACGACTGCCGCTGGCTGGATCATGTCGCGGACTGTGGCCTCCTAACCGGGGTATGTGAATGTTTCTGTCGGCCCACCACCGGTTCCACGTGCTGCTTTGGCCTCATTGGCCATCTTCTTTTTGACGTCAATGCGGCAGTCTTGGAACCGGTGCTGGACAGACTGCCAGGTACGATTCGCATACCCCAGCGAGGAGACCTCAGCCGCGATCTCCTTCCAGGCATCTGTCCTCTGCCTGGGCCTCACTTCACTCCCACCGGTTAGGATGGAGTGTCGGGCTTGCACTACTCTAACCAGTGTTTCAATCTCCTGGCTCGTTAAATTTGCTGCCCTTTTGCGTGCAGCAGCAGCAGCTTGCTGGCCAGCCTGTGGCTGGGGGGCCTGCTCTCCATGCCCTTCGCTGCCTTCTCCCTCCATCTCTCCTCCTCTCTCTCTCTTTCTCTGACAAAACCTCCAACTACAAGACCTGTGTGTCCACTTGCACAGCATACAACACAGTCACAGATTTACGAATTTCACTCCCTTTTAAACTATTTGTGCCCTTGATTGTCATCTTCCTATTGGTTAATTGATTTCAGGTTTGATTTCAGGATTACGGGCTTGAGACTTGGCCGTAGCTTCTTAGTGAAGCATGTACGGGTTTGGCGGATGATTGCCCTCCAAGCCAGTAGCTCGTTATTCAAACCTGTGCGGGCTTGCATGATAGATGAAGTTAAATATCTTTATTTGCGCATTTGAGAGTAGGGGAATGTTGAGCTATTAATTCTGAAACCAAACATCACTTTCACTTTTAATAAAAGTACAGAATGGCTTTTCGATGCTTTCGACTTGTAAGTTAGCCCTTTACGACCCGTAGGTCTATTTTAACCATTTCCGGACTTGACGGAGGCTAATCCCGCAGCCTTTGCGGGTCTGAGGTGCTCCAAGCCCTCGGGACTTTGTCCACAGATATTTGACAAGAATTTGAAAATAGCAAAAATAGCACAACATTCCCCTATACTCAAATCCGTAATTTTTGTAACACCTACAATCACTTTATAGTCTCCTCAGAGTGCAGGATGGCTTTATTTGGGCTTTATTATGTGCTTAATTGGTGCTAGCGGGACCTGTTTGCTGCAAGTAAGCTGCGGCTAGCTTTTAGCCTTGCAGAGAGGTTTCCCGTAGCAATTGAATAGCAACCGGGGCTTTCTTGCGGCCGAAACTCTTGCGGCCGTTTTAGATCAAAGGCTTTCCTCCGGCGCGAGCGGCCGCAAGGGATAACAAGGCGCCGGCCGCAAGCCTGCCGGAGCCCCCCAGCCGGAAGGGAATAGAATAGCCGAATAGCTTGCGGCCGGTCCTTGCTGCCCCGCATCTCCCTACGGCCGCTAATAGAATGAGGCCCTTTGAGTTTAGAATCTAGTGGGCGTGGAGCTTTCGCTAAAACACCTTATACGATTAAAAACTCACAAACTTACAATCTAAAGGCTGGAGGTAATAAGCTTATTTGAACAAGTGTGTTTTTAGGAAGGTAATGAAGTCTAGTGGATCGAGGCAAGGAGTTCCAGAGACTGGGGGCAGCACGAGGAAAGTCCTGAAGGCAGGAGTGAGAGTAGGTAATAAGAGAAACAGTTTAAATATGATTGGGAGACATTGTGAAGTTGAAGTTTGAAGTTTATTGTATTTATCTATCAGAAGATTTGTTTCAAGCACAGGAGGTAGTGCCGAAAGGTATTCAGGGTGGGTATGGTGGGTGGAGCGACAACATATTAGGATAGCATATGCTGCTGATTGGTCAGGTGCTTTCCATGTCGCTATAAATAAAGTCTAACAGGGACGGGTGAGTTAGGCGCAGAGAGGGAAGTGCTCTCAGAATTTTCTTAGGCTTTAAATAAATTTGTGTGGCTTATTATTTTAAACAGGAAAGACCCAGAGATTGCCAATTCATTAGTTGCTGTCAAAAAAGGCAAGGTCAAACTCCCAGAAAGAAAACAATTCCCAATATATTTACAAAACATTATGATTGAACCTACTTTTCCAAACTACCAAAATTTCAAGACAAACATAAGATCCTACAATAGTGCCATATCCTTTGCATCTATGGGGGCAACATTAGCTGCTAATGTACCAGGACATGGTCCTTACTGTTTTAAAGTCCAAGGCCAAATTTACCATCGTACTTCCCTTTTACGTCCAAAGGAAGGAGAGCAAAGAAAATTTGCTCAACTATATGTCCTAGATACAATGGAAGCTGTTGACCAACGTATGCAGCTGCAAGGAAATAAAAACTGCTTAACTACTGTTTTTAAAGAGCTAGATAACATTATGGACAATAACCCCTACACTAAAGCTTATAAAAAAATGGCAGAAGTAGAAAATAAACAAAAACTTCATGCAGAAATACATCAATTACCAATCCCAAAGGTCAATATGGTGCTTAAAAGAGATAGACATACTGATAAACGCTGTTATAACTTGCCAACATCAAATGAGGTTGCAATGGTTCAAAATGATGAAGGAGAACCACCATTTCAAAGAGACATTAAAATATATCCCAGAAATGAGGAGCAACCATTCATTAATATCAGTATCTTAATGCCAAATTTAGATCCAATGACATATCCAATTTTTTCCCCACATGGAGAAGCAGGTTGGCAACCAAAATTAACCCTTCCCAGTTACCCAAATGCTAAAGCCAGAATGCGAAATAATGTTTCATGCATGAATTTAAAGTAGCTCAAATTGCCATTTGAAATACATTTAATGTAGTTTTATGTGGTGGAAAACTAACACAACAATGGATTATTAATTCCTATTTGCAAGTTGAGGCCAATAATTTAAACTTCATAAAATATCAACAAGATAAACTACGTGTAGAACAATATTGTGGATTAATGGACTATGTCGCTGAGGTGGCTACAAGCAGAGACATGACAGCTGGCAAAGCCATCATTTTACCATCTTCTTTCCAGGGAACTCCTCGAAATATGAGAGAAAGATACAATGATGCCATGGCTATTGTCACCAAATTTGGAAAACCAGATTTATTTATTACATTGTAATTCCCAATGGCCAGAAATTACGCAAAATTTACTTCTTGCCCAAAGTGCTTCCGATAGTCCAGATTTAGTAGCCAGAGTTTTCAAAATTGAATTAAATGAATTAATACGTGACATCACTATAAGTCACTTATTTGGCAAATATCTTGCTTATGTATATACAATTGAATTTAAAAAAAAGAGGTCTTCCTCATGCACATCTTCTCATAATCCTTCAAGAAAAAGATAAATTAGATACTGGTGACAAAGTGGATTCAGTCATTGTTGCTGAACTACCAGATCCAGAACTATATGGTAGACTATATGAGATTGTAACTCATAGTATGATTCATGGACCCTGTGGCAAGCTTAATCCACAATCACCATCTATGGAAAATAATAAATTTTCCAAAGATTTTCCAAAAGATTATAGAGACAAAACTTATGCCAATTGTGATGGCTATCCACTATATAAAAGAAGAGAAGGAGATAGTGCCATTATTTGTGGAAAAAAGGTTGACAATCGAAATGTGGTACCATACAATCCACTTTACTTATGAAGTATAATGTACACATTAATGTAGAAGCCTGCACTTCCATCAAAACCATTAAATATGTCTACAAATATATTTACAAAGGCTATGATGTAGCTACTGAAGTCGTCAAAAGTGCAGACAATACCGAAAGCAGTGAGTTAGTACATGATGAATTTGCATCTCATGTAGATGCTCGCTATGTAAATGCGCCGGAAGCTATGTTGCGACTTTTAAAATTTTAAATGCATGATAGATCACATGCAGTATATAGATTAGCAGTATATTTGCCACAAAGACATTTAGTGAATTTCCATGCTGAAAATTAAAGTAATGCATTGGCCCAAAGTGAGCATTGTCACACTACACTAACTGCATGGTTTCAAATTAAATTCTACAGATTCACAAGCAACACAATTCTTATATATTGAAATTCCATATCACTATGTTTTTGTGAATGGATTATGGAGACCAAGAAAAAGCAGAGGAAATAAAATAATCCCAAGAATTTACACTATCAGTCCAAGAGACCTTGAACGTTTCTGCTTATGACTACTACTTTTAAATGTTCATGGAGCAAAAGTTTTCAACACTTAAGAACTGTTAATGTCATAGTATATGAATCCTTTCATTTAGCTGCAAGACATAGAAACTTACTAGCTGATGATACAGAATGGGAAAGATGTCTAGAAGAAGCAGCACTATGTCAAATGCTACGGCAGATGAGGGAACAATTTGCATTCATTTGTATCTTCTCAAATGCTCCAAATGCATTAGCTTTGTGGGACACATTTAATCTTAATATGGCTGAAGACTTTATGCAACGATACAATGAACCTATTGCACACGTAAAAGCATTGATGGAAGTATTTTTCACTCATGGATTAAGTTGTGCAAGTTTTAATCTGCCTGATTTTGGTCTTATAGGTGACATAAACTTTGAAGACTATGACATTCAACTACAAGTACAAAGGACAGAAGAAAGACTTGCAACTTTAAATACATTACAATTGCAAGCATTTAATGCCATCAAAAATCCACTAGATGATGACATGGTCAAAGAGCGTTATTTCTATCTTGATGGACCTGGCGGATCAGGAAAAACATATCTATATAATTTATTAATGAGTTTTGTACGAGCACAAGGAAGAACTGTACATAGTGGGTTTAAACTTCCAGTGCCTATTTTAGAAACATCAGTGTCAGATATTTGCATGACATCATTACAAGCAAAAAAACTGAAAAAAAGTAAATTAATTATAATCGATGAGGCGACAATGATGTCATGCTATGCCATCCAATGTATTGACCGTTTGCTTCGTGAAGTCATGGATAATACTTTTCCATTTGGTGGAAAGGTAATGTTGTTAGGTGCCGATTTTAGACAAACATTACCTGTCGTTGTACATGGAAATCGAACTGACATTATCGAAACATGTATAAAGTCAAGTACACTATGGAAACATTTTACCCATTTTCAACTGCAACAAAATATGATATCAGAAGGCCAAAATTATTTCAATGATTGGCTTATTAAAATTGGAGAATGCAAAACAGAAAAAATACCAAATTTACCTGACGACACAGTGCACATCCCACCTCATATGATTTGTCACCAAGATCTTATATCGGCTGTATTTGAAGGTACGATAAATAACCAGGAATATTCAGAACTTGCCAACCAAGTCATCCTAACCTGTAAATATATGGATGCATTAATCCTTAATAAGGAAATCTTTTAAAAAAATTAATGCACCCAAAAGAAATGATCACAGTGCTGATTCTGTACTTGCTGATGACAAAGAAAGTCAGGCAAACTTTTCAACTAAATTCATAAACTCTCTAACTCCTTCTGGAATGCCACCACATATTTTGCAGCTAAAGAAAGGTGCAATTGTCATGTTACTGCTAAATATTAACCCAAAAAAAGGCCTATGCAATGCGGCAAGATTAATTGTTCAACAATTAAAGGACCATTTCATAGATGCTGAAATTTTAACTGGTACCCATAAAGGAGAGAAAGTTTTCATACCAAGGATAGATTTAGCACTAAGTGAAAGTAGTCTCCCTTTTATACTTCAAAGAAGACAATTTCCCATTATTATGGCATTTGCCATGACCATTAATAAATCACAAGGACAAACTTTCAAATCTGTGGGTATTTTCTTAGAACAACCAGTATTTGCACATGGCCAATTATACGTTGCCTTATTACGGTGCAAAAATTCACAGGCTATTAAAGTTTACATTGAAAACAATGAAAGTCAAGGTGATTTACTAGAGGATGGATGCATTTTTACTAAAAACATTGTCTACTATGAAGTACTCTAGCTTTCCATCAAACAAACAAAAGCCATGCAAAACCAATTTAAAACCAAACGCAAAAACCTAAAAAACCACAATATAACCACAAAAATGTTTTAAAAACTACAAACAACTGTCCGTTTCCTTCAAAAGGTCATTATTACGCCACAGAAATTAGGTTTACACCAACAATATTTTCCAATTAAACTATATGAAATTGTAAAACACATAGGGCCTCATTCTATTATCGGCCGTAAAACTGCCGCAAGGCTGCGATTCCTTGCGGGGTTCCGTTATCTTGCAATTCAAATATATGGCCCCGCAAGGATCTCCCCTTACGGCCGGCCGTATATCTTGCAACCGGCCGTAAGCTCAGAAAACTTTAAACGCAAAAATAAATTCAATACGGCACTGTACAGCTCTGTAAATGCTAGGGATCATATTGGGGGACATGAGGATTAATAGCAACCCCCTCTCAAGCTTGCACATCAGCCCAAATCCGAGATGACATTAACTGTTTATTTTCCGGCTGCAGCGTGGGCGGGTCTGAGGTGCTCCAAACCCTCGGGACTTTTTCCATGGATTTTTGACATAAATTAAAAAATTATTTATTTACGGATTTGAGTGTAGGGGAATGTTGTGCTATTTTTCCTAACACCTACAATCACTTTATAGTCTCCTCAGAGTGCAGGATGGCTTTATTTTGGCTTTATAATGTGCTTAATTGGTGCTAGCGGGACCTTTTTCCTGCAAGTAAGCTGCGGCTCGGTTTTAGCCTTGCAGAGAGGGTTCCCGGAGCAATTGAATAGCAACCGGGATTTTCTCTTGCGGCCGTTTTAGATCTAAGGCTTTCCTCCGGCGTGAGCGGCGTCAAGGGATAGCAAGGCGCCGGCCGCAAACCAGCCGGAATCCCAGGCCGGAGGGGAATAGAATAGCAGAATAGCTTGCGGACGGTCCTTGCGGCCCCGCATCTCCTACGGACGATAATAGAATGAGGCCCATAGAGAACAGTGGTTATACATCGCAAAAGAACTTTAAGGTCTTGCGTTCTCTTTTTAGAGAACCACTTTTCCACAGAGGAAACTCTATGTGCCATTTAAAACAATTACTACACCAACAAACAAACGTCAACCATTGAAAACTACCAATCAATAAAGAATTCAGTCATAATTTATGGAAGTACTGTTTATGCATGATTAGCCCCACAAAACACTTGCCTTGCATTATTTTGACAAATTCTGTTCAAATTTTAATTACCTATGTTACTGTTTCTAATGTTACAAGTTTGAAAACTAAACTTTCAAGTTCCTTACTGAGAGAGATAAGAAAGTTCAAGTTTCAAAAAATATACTTTCAAGTTCCTTACTTAGACATATTACAAAGTTCATGTTAAGAGCAAAAGCACGTTTTGAGGCACAATGTAAATGTTGTATTTTATATTAAACATTAATCCAGGGAGTAATCCGATCACCAGTTAATGGGGTCAGGAAGGAATTATTTTTTTCCCTGCTTTGATACAATTGGCTACGTTTCAAAAAGGGTTTTTATTGTTTGCCTTCCTCTGGATTCAATGTATATTTAAGTTCTTGAGATAGAACTTGCATGTTAAAAAACCATTACCTCAAGTTTACAATACTAATTAATCTAAAGTTCAACTGTTCTTACATTCAAATGGTAATACTTTTACTACAAAACGCTTTAACAGTTACTCTTGAACAAAAGAAAATGTTATAAAAATAAACATGTTTAATATCAACATTGTACTTATTTCCACATAACTAAATCCTTACAAGTGTCAAATATGTATATTAGTAACAAAACAACTTTACAAACATACACATCTCATTGCCGTCATTTTTTGACGGGCAAGTCGCTAGTAATATAATAATATACATATCCACTATACCTTAACACAGGATGGGTATACTGAAATATGATATGGATACACATATCAGATCAGTAACTAAATGTAATGTATGTAATGTCCCAAATCATTAACCATTAGAAACACACAGACATGGATTAAGGTTTAATATGAATATATTTGTTATATCAAAAGAACACAGTCTTAAATGTAGCAGACCATGCATTAATATCATTATTGTGGTTTGGGAGGACAGGAGGCTGTATAAAAATGTGATCATATGTTGGCTTAAAGGTAGCACTGTATAATGGTAATGGCACATGTCACATGTGGTATTTACACCACAATAACGATAACTAGATTAATAGAAATATCATCATTCATCACTTCATATAATAGAAGTAAACATTATTGTTCATCTGCTCAATGAAACAGATGCATGTAATCCTGTATTAGGAAATCCAGTTTAAATTACATACATATAGTGGATTATCATATTCAAAAAAATCTGAGGAGGAGAAACATCTAGCAAGATCTGTATGTTTAGTACATTTCTTCTGACTTACCTGATGTTCATCTACAGGCAGTGAAAGCAATGCTGTATCTGTCATGAGAAATCAGTTGTCATGACTAGAGATGACGCGAACATCAAATTTTCGGTTCGCGAACCGTGGATGCAAATTTCATCAAATGTTCGTGAACGGGCGAACCGGGCAAACCGCCATAGATTTCAATAGGCAGGCAAATTTCAAAACCCACAGGGACTCTTTCTGGCCACAATAGTGATGGGAAAGTTTTTTCAAGGGGACTAACACCTGGACTGTGGCATGCCGAAGGGGGATCCATGGCAAACCTACCACGGAAAATTACATAGTTGATGCAGAGTCTGGTTTTAAGCCATAAAGGGTATAAATCACATAACATTCCTAAATTGTTTGGAATAACATGCTTTAAAACATCAGGTAGGATGTTGTATCGATCAGGTAGTGCAAGGGTTACACCCGCTTCACAGTAACAGACCAATCTCCCCGTTTAATGCACTGCAAACAACTGCAAACAGTCCCTTTGCACAACCACAAACTCCCTATTTGCACAAGGTTGGATACCAAGCTAGCCATGTCCCTTTCCTTGTCCTCACTGATGTCATTGAAGGTCTCTTCCTCCACCCAGCCACCAAGGGTCCCCTAAAGATGACAACAAGCCCCCTGGGACGCCTTCTGTGTTTGGTCTTCCACTTCCTCAAAGCCACCTTCCTCCTCTGACTCCTCTTCTTCAGACTCCTCTCTCTGCGTTGCCTCTGTCTGCGTTATTATAAGGTGTGTACTGTTAAGTAGTACTATTCCTATCGGTTTAATCCCTGTTACGTCCACTATTAGGGGACGTGTATATGGCATTGATTTTTGAAGCGGGAGATGGAAAAAGATGCTTGGTCGGTTCTCCCACTTCAAATTTGGGGCACTGCGCGTGCAATCTAAGGTGCCACCAGATAGGAGTGGTGTATTCAGTTGTACTATTTATTCCTATCGGAATAAATAAAGCCAATAAACCTGGCCCGTTACTAGCCAGGAAACTACAAACCAAAACAACACAAAATAGGATACTTCAAATTAAGACCTCGAAGGGAGAAAAAACAACGAACCCAAATAAGATCCAGAAGATTTTTACAAAATTTTACAATACCCTTTATACGGCAACAAAACACATAGATCTACACAAAATGAGGGGATTTCTTAATTCCTGTGATCTCCCCTTAATAGAAGTAAATGACTTAGAGACTTTAAATGCCAAAGTGACCCTAGAGGAAGTGAGAAAAGCAGTTCAGAACCTCAAACCTGGTAAGTCACCAGGCCCAGACGGGTACACCAATTTATATTATAAAAAATGTATAGACATATTAGGCCCGCACTTGGTCACTCTAACAGAGTTCTAGAAGGCAAGCAAACACCAGCAGAGCTGAACAGGGCAGATATCGCTCTATTCCCAAAGGAGGGTCGAGATGCCCTAGAACCAAAAAACTACAGGCCAATATCATTACTAAACTATGATACAAAGATCCTGTCAAAAATAATAGCAGATAGAATGTCATCCTTCTTGCCTAAGTTAATACATAATGACCAAGTAGGCTTTGTCTCCCACAGGCAAGTGGGAGACAACATTAGAAAAGTCATGAACCAACTGTACCACACCAAAGCCTCTAAAATTCAAGCCTGTCTTATGGCCTTTGACATTGAAAAGGCGTTTGATTCCCTGGAGTGGACTTACCTATACGCCACGCTTGAAAAATTTGGTATTAAAGGCCTTTTCATAAATCTCATACACTCATTATACAAATCATCCAGGGCAAGATTACAGATTCCGGGAGATGAGAGATCCTTAATAAAATAGAAAGAGGAACAAGACAGGGGTGCCCCCTTTTTCCCCTTCTATTCGCAATAGCAATAGAACCCCTGGCTCAGACAATTAGGGCCAACGCTGGGATCACAGGCTTAAAAATAGGCCATCACCATTTCAAAACTTGTCTATTTGCAGACGACCTGCTGTGTATGCACTCAAACCCTACCTAATCGGTCCCAGAGTTGATTCGAACTATGGAGTAGTTTGGTCAGTTTTCTGGCCTTAAACTGAACATAGAAAAGACAGAAGCACTAGCGATTGACTTAACAGCAGTAAAGAAGCAGGGTCTCCAAGAGAAGTTTTATATTAAGTGGGATAAGAACCACATAAACTACCTGGGAATCCGACTAACCCCTAAGCTAGAGGACTTGTACAAAGCCAACCACTCCAAACTTTATAAAACAATAATTAATGACCTGAGTAAATGGACAAAGTATAGGTTATCATGGCTAGGGAGAATAAATATGATAAAAATGAATGTCCTTCCTCGGTTGCTCTACATGTTTCGAACACACCCGATCCCAATTAAATAAAAAGAATTAGAAAATATTCAAAGGAAAATATTTCAGTTTATCTGGAACCACTCTCCCTCACGCATCACAAAGAAAATTATGTACCTTCATAAGTCAGAGGGGAGACTATCGTGTCCAAACTTAAAATATTACCACAAGGCAGCTCAGTTATCTTTCCTCCCAATAGCACATTCTATAGGGCATCAACCGGCCTGGGTGTATTTAGAGAACCACACTTTAAGGCCCTTAGCCTGGGACAAGGTGGCTTGGCTATCAGAATTGCCTCCGAGCCTTAAAAACTCGCCAAACTCCCTAATCAGACAACCACTATCATACTGGAAATGGGCCAAGAAACACACGGGTTTGTTCCCTGGATCCACCCAAATGACCCCAATTCTTGACCACCCTCAGGCCCAGAAACACATGAGCACAACATCAAAACACTGATGGAGGTCAAGGAAACTAGATAGACTGGGAGACTGGTTAGTAAAGGGCCAGATGCTCACCTATGAGGAACTGAGGGACAAGCATGAGCTAACGCTGTCAGAACATTACAATTACTGTAGGCTGAGGCATTTCACACACTCCCTGACCCAGAAACAGGGGACACCGGTCTTAAATTGGTTCTCTAAAATTTGTAAAGATAAACCTCTATCAAGGGGGATCATTGGGTTGCTTTACAAATATAAAACATTTGTTACTGGTTGAAGCGACACTGGGGGAAGGACCGGAGTGGGGGAGCCCTGGAGACCCTTCAGAAGCAACCGGCGGCAAAATCATCCCAGGAAAGGAGAGGTCGCTTACTGAAGCCTGCCCTAGGGTAACCCAAGGGTGATTGCCCAGGTTAGATATTGTAAATAATAAGCTAAGGGATGATAGCTAATAGGACTTTGGTGTTTACTCTTTACTATTGTCTGTTTTACTATGTTTTAGGTATCTCTTAAATTGCAATCACAGTAAAAAATAAGAAAATAAGTGGGGGAGCCCTGGAGACCCTTCAGAAGCAACCAACGGCAAAATCATCCTAGGAAAGGAGAGGTCGCTTACTGAAGCCTGGAGACCCTTCAGAAGCAACCGGCGGCAAAATCATCCCAGGAAAGGAGAGGTCGCTTACTGTAGCCTGCCCTAGGGTAACCCAAGGGTGATTGCCCAGGTTAGATATTGTAAATAATAAGCTAAGGGATGATAGCTAAAGGACTTTGGTGTTTACTCTTTGCTATTGTCTGTTTTACTATGTTTTAGGTATCTCTTAAATTGCAATCACAGTAAAAAATAAGAAAAACCCTTCAGAAGCAACGGGCGGCAAAATCATCCCAGGAAAGGAGAGGTCGCTTACTGAAGCCTGGAGACCCTTCAGAAGCAACCGGCGGCAAAATCATCCCAGGAAAGGAGAGGTCGCTTACTGAAGCCTGGAGACCCTTCAGAAGCAACCAGCGGCAAAATCATCCCAGGAAAGGAGAGGTCGCTTACTGAAGCCTGCCCTAGGGTAACCCAAGGGTGATTGCCCAGGTTAGATATTGTAAATAATAAGCTAAGGGATGATAGCTAATAGGAATTTGGTGTTTACTCTTTACTATTGTCTGTTTTACTATGTTTTAGGTATCTCTTAAATTGTAATCACAGTAAAAAAAAGAAAAAAATAATTAACCTAAAAAGTAAAAATAAGAAGGACTAGCCAGCTAACTTTCACCAAATGTCTTTATTGTGAATATGTATTTTTGCACAACTGTTATGCAAGACTGTTCAAAAATGCTTTATTTTTCATTACATGCTGTACGCCTTCTGACAATAAAAGAATATAAATGCAAAAATTAGGTATTGTTGCATCGACCAGAAAAATTGATGTTAGTTTGCCAGGCAGAAAGTGCCCAAAAACATTGCGTCTTGAACCCTAGTTGGTGGCGGATAAGTCACGCAAGTCATCCGGCATTCAGGGATAAAATACAGCAGCGTGTGGACCATTATTAGCTCAAGGCAGCTCATCTATCAGGCCTTTTTTAATCGAAAGTATCGCCCACTGTCAGTCCCTTCAGGATCCATCCCTCATTCATCTTAATAAAGGTGAGGTAATCTAGACTTTTTGACCTAGGCGACTTCTTTTCTCAGTGACAAAACCTCCTGCTGCACTGAAGGTCCTTTCTGACAGGACACTTGAAGCGGGGCAGGACAGAAGTTCTATGGCAAATTGGGATAGCTCAGGCCACAGGGCAAGTGTGCACACCCAGTAGTCAAGGGGTTCATCGCTCCTCATAGTGACGATATCTGCAGTTAAGGCGAGGTAGTCTGTTACCTGACAGTCGAGTCGTTCTCTGTGGGTGGACCCCGAAGGGCTGTGGCGATGCATAGGACTTAAAAAGCTCTGCATGTCCTCCATCAACAACACGTCTGTAAAGTGTCCTCTCCTTGCCGGCGTGGTCGTGGGAGGAGGAGGATTATGTTCACCTCTTCCGCTGTTAGATTGCCATTGTGCTGTGACATCACCCTTAAACGCTGTGTAAAGCATACTTTTTAATTTATTTCGGAAGTGCTGCATCTTTTCCGACTTGCGGGAATTTGGTAACATTTCAGGCACTTTATGCTTATACCGGGGTCTAGTAGCGTGGACACCCAGTACAGGTCATTCTCCTTCATCTTTTTTATACAAGGGTCCCTCAACAGGCACGACAGCATGAAAGACCCCATTTGCACAAGGTTGGATGCCGAGCTAGTCATGTCCCGTTCCTTGTCCTCAGTGATCTCACTGAAGGTATGTTCTTCCCCCCACCACGTACAACACCACGGGTACCAGATAGGTGACAACGAGCACCCTGGGATGCCTGTTGTGGTTGGTCTTCCTCCTCCTCCTCAAAGCCACATTCCTCCTCTGACTGCTCTTCCTCACAATCCTCAGCAAGCGATGCTGATAAGGCTGTTTCTGGTGGTGATGGTGACCACAACTCTTCCTCTTCACGCTCATCTACGGCCTGATCCAGCACTCTTCTCAGGGCACGCTCCAGGAAGAAAACAAATGGTATGATGTCGCTGATGGTGCCCTCGGTTTGTCACCTCCTCAAAAGGACGCATAAGCCTACAAGCATTGCGCATGAGCGTCCAGTAACGTGGCAGTAACGTGGCAAAAAAAGTCCTATCACCCCAGTCATACAAATACTCGTTAACGGCCTTGTTGGAGCAGGCGGTCGAACATTAGGAGTGTTGAATTCCAACGTGTCGGGCTGTCGAAAATCTAGCGCCTCACTGGCATGTTGTTTCTCCGCTGGATATCTGTAAAGTGCGCCATGGCCGTGTAGGAACGCCTGAAATGGCCACACACCTTCCTGGCCTGCTTCAGGACGTCCTGTAAGCCTGGGTGCTTATGGACAAATCGTTGTACAATCAGATTACACACATGTGCCATGCACGGCACATGTGTCAACTTGCCCAATTTCAATGCCGCCACCAAATTACTTCCATTGTCAGAAACAACCTTGCCAATCTCCAGTTGGTGCGGAGTCAGCCACTGATCCACCTGTGCGTTCAGGGCGGTCAGGAGTGCTGGTGCGGTGTGACTCTCTGCTTTCAGGGAAGTCAACCCCAAGACGGCGTGACACTGCCGTATCCGGGATGTGGAATAGTACCTGTGAAACTGGGGGGGTGCCGTTGATGTGGAGCAAGACATAGCAGCAGCAGAAGAGGACTCAGCTGAGGAGGTTATGGAAGAGGATGGAGTAGAAGGAGTAGAGGAGGTGGCAGCAGGCCTGCCTGCAAGTCATGGCGGTATCACCAACTCCTCTGCAGAGCCACGTATTCCATGCTTGGCAGCTGTCACCAGGTTTACCCAATGCACAGTGTAGGTGATATACCTGCCCTGACCATGCTTTGCAGACCAGGTATCAGTGGTCAGATGGACCGTTGCCCCAACACTGTGTGCCAGAGATGCCATTACTTCCTTTTGCACAATCGAGTACAGGTTGGGGATTGCCTTTTGTGCAAAGAAATTTCGGCCGGGTACCTTCCACTGCGGTGTCCCAATAGCTACACATTTTTTGAACGCCTCAGACCTTACCAGATTGTATGGTAAAATCTGGCGGGCTAAGAGTTCAGACTGTTCTGTCAGTTGCTAGGCAAGGGGGTGACTTTGTGACATTGGCTCCTTACGCTCAAACATGTCCTTGACAGACACCTGACTGTGGGCAGATGAGCAGGGACTGCTCAGGGCGAGACACAGAGTGGCGGATGGTTGAGAGGGGGCAAGCAGGGCAGCAGTGGTTGACGTGGCTGAAGATGCTGAACCAGGAGGAGGATGGCGGCTATGTGTTGATCCCATAGGCGTTTGTGATGTGACATCATGTGCCTTCGCAAAGAAGTTGTACCTAGGTGGGTGTTGGACTTCCCACGACTCAGTTTCTTTTCGCACAGGTTGCAAATGGCATCGCTGTTGTCACAGGCAGACACACCAAAAAATTGCCACACTGCTGAGCTCTGCAATGACGGCATTCTGGTGGTGGCAACAGCATGCGTTGACTGGCGTGCTGTCTGTCTGACCCCGGGTGCCGATGCATGCTGTCTGACTGTGCCACTAGCTACTTGCGACGACCTCCCCCTGCTTCCAATTCATCTCCTCCTCCTCTCTGTCTCCCCATCTGAACTTTCTTCCTGTTCTTCTTCTCTTATAGCAGGCACCCACGTGCCATCCAGGGACGCATCGTCATCATCAACCGCTTCACTTGTATCTGAAAACGCAACAAAGGAAGCAGCACCGTGTACAACATCATCATCATCAGACCGTATGTCCATGTGTGTAATCCTGCCTGACTGGGTCATATCCCTGTTATCTACATCCTCTGGCACTAATGTTTGCTCATCACTCATTTCTTCCAACGGATGTGTAAATAACTCTGCTGACGGATCAAGTGAAGCGGCTGTGGTGCTAGTGTTGGTGGTGGCGGCAGGCAGGCGAGTGGTAACTGGAGAGGTGCCCAAAGCTAAGCTGGAGGAGGATGGTGCGTCTAGGTTCCGAGAGGAAGCTGTAGAAGATTGGGTGTCCTGTGTTAGCCAGTCAACCATGTCCTCAGAACTTTTCAAGTTCAGGGTACGTGGCCTCTGAAAACTGGGCATTATTCTAGAGCCAAAGGGAATCACAGCACCACGACCACGACGGCCCCTGCGGGGTGGCCTGCCTCTGCCTGTCATTTTTATTCGATTAGTGGTACTATGCGTGCAAGCTACTGTGACACCAGATATGAGTGTCACTGTGCACTGGCAAAAGTTGGCAGAGTAGGCGCTGTAGGCCTCACACACACGCCTGTAGGCAGGCAACTGATATTCAATCGATTACAGTCAAAAAAGTGTTGTTTTATGTCACTGTACACTACGGTTGCACCAGATATGACTCATCACTGTGCACTGGCAAAAGTTGGCAGAGTAGATGCAATAGGCTTCACACACACGCCTGTAGGCAGGCAATTGCTATTCAATCTATTACAGTCAAAAAAGTGTTGTTTTATTTCTCTGAGCACAATATAAGCTGTGAGCCTGACACAGGCAGGCAACTGAAATTAGATTAAAGGAAAAAAGGGTTGTTTTTTTTAAATGTATGGTACACCAACTATGACTGGTGAAACAGAGCAGAATATTAGCTGTGAGCCTGACACAGGCAGGCAACTGAAATGAGATTACAGGAAAAAAATGGTTGTTTTCAATGTATGGTACACCACCAGGTATGAGTAGTGAAAAAAAGCACAATATAAGCTGTTAGGTGTTAGCCTGTCACACACACACGCTGGCAGGCAGGCATATGCAATTAGATTACACAGAAAAAAATTATAAAATAAAATAAATGATGTTCTAGCCCTAAAAAGGGCTTTTTGGGTTGCTGTCCTTGCAGCAGATATCAGATGAGTCCTTCAGGTCTGTAGTGGAAGCTAAATACACAGCCTGGCTATCTATTTCCCTATTAAATCTCCAGCAGCTACACTATCTGTCCTCTCACAACGAATGCAGCTTCAGAATGATTCTAAAATGTATGCTGTCCTTCAGATGGAAGGCTCTGGAATGGAGTGAATGCTGCTGATTGGCTGGAATGTGTCTGCTGACTGTGAGGTGCAGGGTCAAAGTTTCCTCAATGATAAAGAATAGGGGGCGGACCGAAAAGCGCATGTGTCCGCCGTCCGATGCTGAGCGCGAAAGAGCCAAAATCGCTGTGAATAGTCCCGCTGGCGAACTGTCCGCGACATCTCTAGTCATGACCAATTGCAGATATTTATCCATGATGTGGATCTCACAAGAAATGCTCAGCTGTTACCACAAACTGAAGGCCAAGAGTATTATCACTATCTCTATATGATATTGTTTAGCAACATTGATATCATATGTGAAAAGTATATAGGTGTTATCATATGATAACTGTGTTTGTTAGGAAATCATGACGTCTAAACATGTAGGCATGCTTATTAGTGACAAAAAGCTCAACAGCTGTTATGTCCTTTAATAAGAAAAGCCTATCTGATATCATAGTATTAAGAATGATGACATACTTAGCTCATGCATGTACAGTATAACTAATGGGTTTACTTAACAAATTAGTGTAGGCCATTCTACCGCTATGTATGCTTTTGGTACATAATACATGTAACAACAATCATGGTGCTTTATATATCTGTTTAATTTAAATGAGTGAGATCATTCTACAGGGATATGTCACTAATTTCTGCATGATAGCCACTGTATATAGTTTACTTCCATTATTTGGTAGCACTGTTTGCAGATGAACAAACTGCCTTAATGGATGAAAAAGTTGTCTAAAATAAATTAATCAGTAAATAAAATAAAATATGAAATAGGGACTACATCATATCTTCTCAATTTTGTTGAAATGTTAACCATAACCATACATAGATAAGATAAAATATTTTAAAAAATGATAAAAAAAATGATAAAATTGTTATTAAAAAAAGGCTGCTTAAGACCTTACACAGAAACACAGAGGGCTAATAAGATAGAAATTTTGCAAGGGAGGGAAAGTTAGAAGGGGAAAATCAAGAAAGAAAGTAAGGGAAGGAAACTCTCTTTGCAAACAGCCTCTATGTTTCTGTGTAAGCTGCAATCAGGCAGCTTGTTACCAGCTGTTGACCCTTCCACTGCCAGATAACACCAAAAGTCTCTCTCCCTCAATCTGTTTTGTCGTATTTTCTCCCCTTTTTCTTAAAAAACTATAAAAATCATAAAACAGAAAAACCAAATAAAAATAAATAAAATTGTCAAAAAAAAAAAAAAGGTTTAAACATGAGGGATAAGGCACCTAAAATGCCTCAGGGGTCAAAAGGGGGAATAATGCCCCCTGAAAATCCAAGCTGCCGCACATAGGCCCAAGAAAGATAAGACAAACCCAGCTCCTGGTGGAAAAACACCTTTTGTCAGTATAGTTACCCTTGTGACAAATACCTGGTCACAGGGGGTTTCTGCTGGCCCCAGCAACACCATTGTTGAGGCTGAGGGGCAGATCACCAGGAAGCATTGGGTTAAGTGTCAGATGTCTGGGGTTTATAGCATTGAAATCTATCTGCATGCTGCAGCTAATGTCATCAGCCTCTCTGTTATAGTAGCAGCCAGCAAAATGTACGGAAAAGCTGTTTTCTTTACCCGTATGCCGGCTACTGCTCACACACTCATACAGAGGGGCATCACAGTGGGGGGGGTTATATTTCCCAACTGTATGCCTGGAAGGGTTGGGCACAAAAGTTACTCTTTCAAATGTGCCCCCCTTCCTACCAGATTCCCTGGTGTCCCCCTCTGAAAGCCCTGGGGGAAATAAAAACACCTATTATAAAACTTCCCCTCAGCCTCTGCCTTCTCCATGGAGACATCAGATGTCCTTTGAGCAGAAATTAAACATCAATAGTATATAAGATAACAACACTGGGTGATCATTTGATCCATGAGTGTTACTGTATACCCAACTTCACAATGTGTTGATCCTAGATGATTACATTAATTCCCATTGTAAGGAGTCTGTATTTGATAGGAATTATCATCAGATTTGTAACATTATGGTTTAGAATATTTACTGTGATGTTTTTGTTGTTTTGCTTTTTGATGATTTCAATATACATAATGGTAGATGATATCATAAAAACAATGTCTAGCACTATGTTAGCCTTACAGTTGTTGTGATAATTGGAAGCAGTAATTGAATCTCACAGCAGCAATAATCAACTAATGAGGATGGTATGAAAAGATAAAGTGAAGCACACATGCATTTCCTTCCTGTAGGGGTAACAGAGCCCATGTAAAAGGCTGTGGAGCTATTCCAAACAGGCTCTTTTATGAACTGTACATGTCACTTAATGTGGCATTTTAACTTCTTTGTGGTTCTTAGGGCTAAGGAGAAGTGTAACAATCTGCAACTTATTTCCCAACACTTCCCTTAACCCGGCCCCTACGTAGTATAAGTAAGGACTTTTTCTCATGGACATAACATAAGTCTGTAACTAACAGGGATCCAATACTCACTATGAGCAGCTGCGATTAGGATGGGAATGTTGCTTGCACAAAAAAAGCTCTCATAGTTGCAAGAGAGCTTTTTTGCTCAGCTACCCTATTTCTCGCATATTAGTCGCCACTGTATAATAGTTACACCCTGGTTAAAAACCTTTATTTATTGCTTAAAATGCTTTCATCACATAATAGTCACGCTTACAAGATAAACAGAGCTGCAGTGGCATGAGGATACTCGCACAGAGATGAGTAGGTCACATGACATGATAATGCATGCATCTTCCTGCCTAGCTGAACTGTACAAAGCATTACAAAACTGTAAAAAGCAAAGCATATCTTCTGATATGAGTGATGCTGAGGACAGCGCTTCAGATAACAACACCAATGATAGCAGCACAGCATCTTCAGACACAGAAAATATGTGGTGCAGTAAGGAGGGCTTTGGGTTTTTAGAGCACTGGGCTGTCTTCTCACTTCGGTACAATCTCTACAGCAGGGATGGATTGCACCTTGATGATGAGGGAGCTTTTGTGCTAGTTTTTAAACTAGTAGGTGAGGGGGAGGGACTAGATATAAGTAATGGGGTAGAAAGTGTAGAGGGTATAAGGGATGAATTAACATCTCATAGGGGAGGAGATGGGGGGTGGGGTAGTATAGTCAATAGGGAGCTATTACTAAGTAACTCAAGTATATTGGCAGGCAACCCCAAACTACAAACTCATATCATAAGGTGTATGCTTGCTAATGCCAGAAGCTTTCCAGGAAAAATGGGAGAGTTAGAATTATTAGCAATTAATGAAAAATGGGATTTAATAGGCATTACCGAAATGTGGTGGGATGAATCTCATGACTGGACTGTTAAACTGGATGGTTATAACCTATTTAGGAAAGATAGGGGAAATGGTAAAAGAAGAGGAGGGAGGGATTTGTCTATATGTTAAGCCTGAATACAAGCCTATAGTCAGAGAAGATATTGATGGTGGAACTAACGCTAATGTTGAATGTTTGTGGGTAGAGTTAAATAGCAGAGCAGCAAATTCCAAAAGAATATTAGAAGAAGTATGCCAAAAAAAACAAATATAGCTGATAGTGAGGAAATACAATTATTGTTACAGATCGGAAATGCAGCTAAGCATGGGCAAGTTCTAATAATGGGAGATTTTAATTACCGTGAAATAAATGGGTAAATGAGACCAGCAGTTCAGCTAAGGGGAGCAGTACACTCAGGGATCATTATCTGGCCCAGGTTATACAAGAGCCTACTAGAAATGAGGCTATCATGGATTTAGTTATCACAAATAATATTGATATAGTATCAAATGTTGAAATAGGGCAACCTTTGGGAAACAGTGATCACAACACAGTCTCATTTGAGATTGCATTAAAAAAAAACAAAATTTTAAGGGGCCAACAAAAACTCTTAATTTTAAAAGGGCAGATTTTAACGGTCTAAGGGCAGCAATACAAAGTATAGACTGGGACAAAGAACTAGCAGGTAAAAATACTAAACATAAATGGACAACATTTAAATCCTTACTAAATATACATACACATCGGCATATACATTGTGGGAATAAAAGTAAAAGGAGTAAATCACATTGAATGTGGCTTAACAATTATTTAAAGATCAAGATACGGAGTAAAAAACAGGCATTTAAATTATACAAACAAGAGGGGACAGAGACTGCTTTACGGGAGTACAAGCAAATCAACAAGGCTTGCAAAAGGGCTATTAGACTGGATAAAATAGAAAATGAAAAGTTAATTGCAAAAGAGAGTAAGACTAACCCTAAAAAATATGTTTAAGTATATTAATGGGAAGAAGGCGAGGAAGGAAGCTATAGGAACATTACAATGTGACACAGTCCATCTGAAAATTAGTGACCAGGAAAAGGCAGATGAGCTAAATTCGGTATACACAAGGGAGGTACCAGTGCTGCAACATAATGGGGCTACACTACCTTCACCAAATAACTGGTTAACGCAGGAAGAAATCCAAAAGAGGTTGGAACATTTTTCTTTTTTAATAAAGCCCCGGTTCCTGATGGAATACTTCCAAGGGTACTGAGGGAACTGGGTTCTGTAATATCCAAACCATTATATTTAATTTTTCAAGATTCACTCAACACAGGGTCTCTACCAGAAGACTGGAGAAAAGCAGATTTGATACATATATTTAAAATTGGAGCAAGAGCAAATCCAGGGAATTATAGACCAGTAAGCCTCACTTCTGTAGTGGTAAAGCTTTTTGAAGGGTTAATAAGGGATACTATACTAGAATATGTCTATTTGAACGGTATTATAAGTAGGAGTCAACATGGATTTATGATGGATAGGCCATGTCAAACAAACCTAATTAGTTTCTATGAGGAGGTTAGTAGGAACTTTGATCAAGGCAACTCAGTGGAAGTAGTCTATTTGGATTTTGCAATGGCTTTTGATACAGTGCCACAAGGGAGACTATTGTGCAAACTAAGGGATACAGGAATTGCAGTAAATATCTGCTCATGGATTGAGAGCTGGCTAAAAGACAGGAAGCAAAGGGTTGTTGTAAATGGAACATACTCCGATTGGACTAATGTGGTAAGTGTTAAGGGTTCAGTATTAGGTCCTCTCCTGTTTAACATATTTATTAATGACTTAGAGGTGGGACTGGAAAGTAGTGTCTCCATTTTTGCTGATGACACAAAGTTGTGCAAGGTAATTAAATCAGATAATGATGTACTTTCCCTCCAAAGGGATTTACATAAAATTGAGGAATGGACATCTAAATGGCAGATGAGATTTAATACGAATAAATGTAAAGTTCTGCATCTGGGAAGGAAAAATAGTCATGCAATTTATAATCTTAATGGAGCAAATCTAGGGGTATCAGATACTGAAAGGGATTTGGGAGTACTTGTGGACAACCACCTAGGTAACAGTGCTCAAAGCCAAGCAGCAGTTGCAAAGGCAAATCAAATATTAGCATGTATTATAGAAGCAAAGGAAGCAAATATAAATATATTCTACCACTATACAAATCTCTAGTATGCCCTCATTTGGAATATGAAGTACAATTGTGGGTACCACTTCATAAAAAGGACATTTTAAAGCTGGAAAACGTACAGAGGAGGGCGACAAAATTAATTAGGAATGGAAGGGCTAAGTTATGAAGAAAGACTAACCAAATTAAGCTTATTTTCTCTAGAAAAAAAGCGTCTAAGAGGAGATATGATTACATTATATAAATACATCAAGGGTCAGCATAATGAATTGTCAAGGGAGCTTTTTGTACCAAGAAGTTTTAAACTGACAAGAGGACACCCCTTGAGGTTAGAAGTAAAAAGATTCTACCTTCAAGAAGGAAAAGGGTTCTTCACAGTAAGGGTGGTTAATCTGTGGGATTCTCTACCAAGGAAGGTGGTGACAGATTTGATAGATAACTTTAAAAAGAGACTGGATGTATTTCTAATTAAGAAGGGAATTCGGGGTTATCCTGGATAATTAGAGATAGTGTATTGATCCAGGGAGAAATCCGATCGCCAGTATCTGTGGTCAGGAAGGAATTATTTATGTTTGCCCTTTGAGACGGCTGGCTAAGTTTCAATTGGGTTTTTTCTGTTTGCCTTCCTCTGAATTAGTTACTAATTAAAAAAAAATGTGTTGATTAATAATTAATTAACAATTAACAACTAATTAATTAAAAACTAATCCTCATATTGCAGCTTAGAGGAGATCTTAAAAGGTTTAACTTGATGGACTGAAAGTTTTTTTTCAACCTTAATTACTATGGGTCTCATTCTATTAACGGTCCTAGGAGATGTGTGGCCGCAAGGACCGGCCGCAGGCTATTTGCCTATTCTATTCCTTTGCGGCTGAGGGCTCCGGCAGGCTTGCGTCCGGCACCCTGTTATCCCTTGAGGCCACACACGCCGCAGGAAAGCCTTTGATCTTACACGGCCGCAAGAGTTTCGGCCCGAAGAAAGCCCGGGTTGCTATTCAATTACTATGTAAACCCTCTCGTCATGGCCGTAATTATCTAAAACCGAGCCGCAGCTTACTTGCACCAAAAAGGTCCCGCTAGCACCCAATTAAGCACATAATAAAGCCATCCTGCACTTTGATGAGACGATAAAGTGATTGGAGGTGTTAGCATTCATAGCACAACATTCCCCTACACTCAAATCTGAAAATCATTTTTAGTTAAATTCATGTCAAATGTCCGTGGACAAAGTCCCAAGGGCTTGGAGCACCTCAGACCCGCAAAGGCTGCGGGATTAGCCTCCGTCAAGTCCGTAAATGGGTAAAATAGACCTACGGGTCGTAAAGGGCTTACTTACAAGTCGTAGCATATAAAAGCCATCCTGTACTTTTATTTGAAGTGAAAGTGATGTTTGGTTTTAGAATTAATAGCTCAACATTCCCCTACTCTCAAATCCGCAAATAAAGATATTTAACTTCATGTTCAATCTTCGTGTTTTATCTATCATGCAAGCCCGCACGGATTTGAATAAAGAGCTACGGGCTTGATCATTGAAATCTGTGGGACTTGGACTGATTTTAAAATCTGAGTACAATTTGGCGATGTGCAAGCTTGAGAATGTTTTGCTATTAATCCTCATGCCCCCCCATTATGTTCCCCATCATTTACAGTGCTTTGTAGTGCTGGATTGAATATATATTGGCTTCTACAATGCTTTGTTTGCTGCCCTCCACCTCCGAACCCGTATGGGTTTTAACAAGGACGAGCCCGCGGGACTACGGGACGGAAAGAAAACCGTAAATGATATATCGGATTTGGGCGATGTGCAAGCTTGAGAGGGTGTTGCTATTAATCCTCATGTCCCCCATTATGATGCCTAGCATTTACGGAGCTTTACAGTGCCATCCTAAATTTATATTTGCATTTACAGTTTTCTGACTTTGCGGCCGGAAAACAAGATTTACGGGTGCAGGAAAAACGATTGCGGCCTTTTGCATGATGTGCGGCCGGCCATAAGGGGTATATCCTTGCAGCGCCGTCCATTTGAATAGCAAGGTAGCAGTAGCTCTACACAGGGCCGGAAGATGGCCGCAAGGAATCGCAGCTTTGCGGCCATTTTACGTCCGTTAATAGAATGAGGCCCTACGTGTGTAACTATGTAAGAAAGTTAAAATCCTTTGTCATGTTCATAATTTACTTCTGTAGTGTTGTTTATTTTAGAATGTTGAAACAAATCAAGGTTGTAGCATTGTTTTATCGGATCATATTATATATGAAAAGTTTTGCTTTAATAGTAATGCTGATGTACTGCCATTGTCATGCAAAAAAGAAATGCACACCTTTGGAAAAAAAAAGCTTCATATAATGGTCCCCCCCCCCCCCCCCTGTTTTTCAACAAAAAAAATTCATAAAAAAATGTGACTATTAGGCAGTGAAATACTGTAATTATTCAATTTGCACAGGGCCATAAATAGAGCTGCATATCATGTAGAGCTATCATAATGAATACAAAAACTGTTTTTCTTTACTGTATATTTATATTGGATTTGGGCACTTTTTGTGAGAAGACACTTGGGTTTACAGTACCACTGTGGTCATAAATTTAAAATAGCTTCTTTTGAACTAAACTTGAAAATATACATGATTTTAGCATATAAAAAAAATACAGCTTCTAATTTATTACCTTTATATGCAATTTTGCTGCTGTAAATTATTATGGCAAAGGGAGGCAAAATGGGAGAAGAAAGAGGAATAGAGAGAAAACATAAAAGAGTGGGAACAGAGACGCGAAAAAAATGGTATGCAGAAGAAAGAGTAATGGGGGAAAAGGAGGCTGAGAGAAAGCAAGTGGAAACAAACAAGACAAAAGAGCAAAATACATATGCAAAAGGATAACATAAAGAGAAGCAAGGGAAAAAAATATTTGAAAGATAGGAGAGAGAAACATTTTAATAAGTTTTGCTAACACCCTTAAAGTGCCTGCATCCTAGGCACCAGCCCTATTCATCTTTTGAAATATCCAGCTTTGTAGAGGACATATAATAAAACACTATTTGGTTCTAATGAGGTTGGGCCTGCACTAACTCTCTACCATTTTTTTTCTAAACTGAGTGCAACTGCTTAGAAATGTATGTCACACTAAACTTATAAATTATAAATATAATAGTTAATCTACTACATATTAATTAAATAACATATATTATTTGTTTAGCAAAATTATTCTCTTAGGTGTATTAAATAGTACTCATTGTGCTCAGTGTCACTGGGTAGAGCTTCTTAGAATAATCGCATATATTAAAAGACCTTTTTGTAAGTTTGTTTTTATTATTGTGCAATACATTTTGGTTTTGACGCACGCCCACTTCTTTTGTACAGTTATCTTGGGTTTTCCTCTACCAAAGATGAAGCGTATCTGACCTCCCTTTTTGAGAAAAGACTCCTAAAATGTTTTCATCATTTCGACTAATCTCAAGAGTGCATCGTTTTATAGCCTTCTTTTTATAAATATACATTTGCATGAACACAATGAGTATATCTAATGTGATTGTGGTATAATAGTCAGAGTGACTTATTTATGGCTTTGAATGGAATTATATTTATTGAAACGTTTCTGTTTCTGTTTATACATTTCTTTCTTTTTTGTTATGTTTTTGTGTGCTCCCTAAATGATGTCTCTTAGAACCTGGCACGTTGTGAAAGGTAGTTGAATGTATGCCTATAATGAGAGAGTGATCAAATAGTAACACGTCTAGCTGCTTGTCTCTTATTTATATGTATAAATCCCTTATATTCAATAGTAGCTAATTAACCAACACCAACTCCTACAGCTCTTGACTTTACAAATTACTTTAAAATATGATATATTTTAATATGTAACTGAATTTGTCTTGTCTTATTTGCAAATTGAATGCATTTCAAAGATATCTGTCACATAAAATGCTACCATAACAACAATTACTGAGCTCAGGCACTGCTGAGATTCAAACTATATTTAGATCTCATGATATGACAGCATCCTTGTATTGCTGTACAGGCCTTGCAGTTTAGAAAATGCCACAGTAGACTACAAAATGGCAATGTCACCTTTGAATTGGTAACTGCTTTTCATAAGATTTGGAAGGCGGAACAAAAAGAAAAAACTAAATTGTAGTGTTCTCAGCTTGTCTACTGTGCGGTTCACAGAATTGACTTATCAGTCATTAGCAAACCAAGATGACAGTTTAACACAATGACCCTCATTCAAATAATGATTGACAAAGGTGATCTTTTCTCTCTTTTCTAGAGGTTGAGTATGAACAAAAACATAAATTCATGTTAGCTCCCATCTGAATTGTGTCTAAAGTAGTTCTGTTACATGAGCGAATAAAGCACAGGTATCATTTTAATACCATGTCCTATTTGTTGCCTCACATTGGCCAGTGTTTTCTTTACAGAATTATTGTTTCAATAAATATGCATAAATACTTTTATTTTTGATAATATAAATATTTTAATTTCAAATAAAATGTATAATAGCATTTGTAATATAATAACATTTTCAGTAATATATAATTTTGAATGATACCTTTTAAGTTTGTTCTGATTTTGAATTTGGATTTTATGTTCTTACATACATTTTGGGTTAATATGCAGAGTGTATTATTTTAGGATGTTTTTAACTTTTCCAAGTTTTAATTACATTTAAAATTATTTTTTAAAGGGGGCATTGTGGTACAATTGACATAAATATTACTTTGATAAATATTCAATATAGCTTGTCGATTTAACAAACAAATAACAATACATGGTATATAAAAACAAATGAAAAAAAAAGAAAGAACAAAACATTAAACATCTTGATCATGAAAGAATGTGTCTCCTAAAGTGTGTTCTGGGGCATCCAATGTCGTTACAACTATACTAGGTTATCATTATTGCTTAAGTATAGGTCCCAGGCCCTCCATTTAACAACTTGAGTTTTTATTACCCCTAGCTTCTGGAAACCGTTTTCTAGGGCACGATTTATATCAATTATTGCTTTCAATTCGACCCAGTT